>CM051244.1:86015194-86175194 GCA_027917425.1 Gastrophryne carolinensis
TATGCCTTGGGGCTTATAGGCGTTCCATCCTTTATGCAACGGTTTCTGATTGCCTGCATGGGTGTAGGAGCTCTTGGATTGGTCTTGCTCGGTTGGGTTGTCCTTCTGAGCCTAAAGTTAACGTTTCGGCCGTGCCGAGCCTTGTTTTTCAGTATTCCGCTGGTCTCGCTTAGACCAGGCTTCATTTTCCCTGACGGGGAAGGTTCTAAGGTTGCCATGACTGCCCTGTTGTTGCAGTAGCGTGGTTAGGCTGTTACTCTGGCCTATTGTTTAAGGGAAATTCTTTTTCTCTCTTTGAGTTTTGTTCTCTTCTACTTGTGCTTGGCTTGGGCCTTCAACGCTCGGTTTTGTTCAGCAGGCTGACTAGTTCGCTGCTTGTGTTTCGCTTAGCCTTGTAAGGTTCAGAAGTTGAGTTAGAGCATTGCTCACGTTGCTCTTGGTAGCAAGGTTGCAGGTGACAGCGCTGTTACTGTTGGCTGTGCCCTTTCTCTTGGGGATCCCACCCTACCTTATGGACACTGCTATTGGATGTCCCACATGTTATTACTACATCTGGAGCAGGACGTGCTGTATGCTTAGAATAATACAACTCTGTGAAGTACTCACCTGTAGAGTTGATGTTATACGCATACAGCACGTCCTGCTCCACCCCACCCTGATTCACCTTGTTCTGGATCCCCTGTATGGTGATTATTATCTTGATGTTATTGCCAGTCTCTGGGTGGTTGTTCCTCCTGGCTTCTCTTTCTCACTGCTTGTCAATGCTGGGTATTTGTGGGAGGTCCCTCGGTATATGTAGGGCCGGGAGGAGCTTGTTTTCTACATGTCTGCAGTGCACGGCGCTGAAGGCGGAGGATTACCCACATGTTATTACTACATCTGGAGCAGGACGTGCTGTATGTGTATAATATCAACTCTACAGGTGAGTACTTCACAGAGTTGTATTTTTGGCCACTTTAACCCAAACGGACAAAGAGTCTCTATCTTTTTGTAGACCGCTTAAGGTAACTGGAAAGCGCTAAGAACATGTCTGTGTATATATAGTCTTATTAAAGCTGACCAAAACCCACTGAACTTGTGAAATACATTTGTACAAAGCCACTGACAATATTCCTGTCTTAGGGTGTGGCACTAGAAATGGACATTTTTGCTTTTTGAATCCTCCTGGAACATTTTTTTTGCTGTCCCTCGGTGTGAGATGGCCAGAGATCAGTCATTGCATAGGTGTGGCAATGACCTCATTGCCACACACAGCAATGGCAATAAATGGAGGAGGCAGGGTTTACAGCTGAAATGGGCGCCATGATCTGGAATTAGAGTGAAGCAGAAGCGGTGAAAATTGGCAAAAAGTACTCCTCATAGAGGGAGCAATTCAAGGGATGCTAGTTAAGTGTGAGTTTTGGTCTGCTTTAAGTATAAGTCTATCTCTATGTAGTCAGACACCATGTTCTTAAAGTGGACCAACACCCAGGATTTTCACTATCCTGGGTGTTGGTCCACTTCCGCGGGGCGCCCGCGCCGGCCATTCACAAACGGCCGGCGCGGGTGCGCGCCCTGCTAGAGGGACGCGCGGGAGGCGGTGGCTTATCCGTTGCTTGTCCGTCGCCGATAAGGTAAGATTTTAGGGGCTTTCTGGGGGGGTTTCACACAGCAGGGCATCCCAATTTCGGATGCCCCGCGGGGAGGGAGCTGATCAGGGGTGGGTGTTGGTCCACTTTAAAGCTTTCCTACCGCACCCCTCTTCTGCATATATAAAACTGAGCACAGTTAGCATTATTTTATTTTAGTTTATTTTAGTGACTGTAAACCCTAAAATAAACAAAAAAGGTCGTTGCCTATCTTTATTCCCCCACAGCAGCTCAAGGACTGTTCGATGCTTTGAAACGTCTTGGTTTCTAAGAATAAGTCTGGCCACGAGCACATGCCCCAGAATTGATTGGTCGCCGACCAATGCTTGCTGTTTGTGGCTCTGCTTCCCCATATCGGTCGAAGTGCATGTGCCCACCCCAAAACCATTCACTGCACTGTGTGACCTGTGAGATTTTGTTTTTCTTGGAGTTCTGTTTTACCAAATACTTGTGTGTGTGCATGTCAGTTACACTCTAATATATTGTATTCTTGTCCCTTCCATTCCGGGGCACCATCATCAGCAACACATGGGTTAACCTCAGCCGTAGGCGGGGATTGCAAAGCAAAACGAACTAAGCGCCTCCCGGCCTATCTAGGGCAGACTTTGGACGGACACCCCCAGTTCTTTTATTGCAGTTGACAGGACTGTGAAGAGATTCAGGATTTTATTTCTTAATTTGCAGTTTTGTTGCTTTGACAGTGCTTATCAGGAGTGGGGGCTTTGACTGGAGACCCTGCTTGGATACATGAAGTTGGCCTTTAAAGCGGTCCTTCACTCTGAATAAGAGTCTATCTTATATGTTACCCACACCCTGCACATACAGATTGCTCACATTAAAAATCATCCTACCTGTATCTACTGCATGTTATGAGCCTTTAAACATCCAAGATGGCGGCTCATGGAACATCAGGCAGCCTGCAAACAGGAAGTGCCTTCTGACTGTGCTGCTCTGCATTCTGGGATTGCTGACCTTTTCCTGACCCCAGCTCTGCTCTGTCTGAGCAAAGCACAGCTATAACCCGCCCCCCTGTACCCGCTCTCCTCTCCTCAGTAAGTGTGATGCTGAGTCAAGTCCTGAACAGAGTTGTAGCCCTGTGGGGGGAAAGAATAATAAGTAAGTGACTAAAAACTTAAAATATCTTAATTTTAGATGCTGGGGAATTGTTTTTTAGGGGTTTGGGCTTTTCATTAAATCATGGTGAAGGTCCGGTTTAAATTGGTAGTGTGGGACAGCGCAGTGTGAGGTGAGCGTGTCCGGGGCTTAGTCAGTTTTTGGAGCGTCGAGGATCAGGATCCTGGGGAGCGTGGCTTACGGCCGTCAGCCTGCCGATGGAGACTGTGGGGAATGGGCGGGGCATGGCTCTGGCCTTTGAGGATGGAGGGGTGGGGCTACTGCATTCGTGCGGTATGTAGCCCCGCCCCTTTCCTCTCTCTTTCAGCATGAGGCACTGCCATTTTGAAAAGGTGCCAGGGGTTCCCAAGAGTCTGAGACTGTTGCTGCTGCTGGCCTGCTCTGCTTCTGCTGAACAACTTCTGTTGGCTGAGGATCTTTCCAGTGCATCTGCCGCACCATTGTGTTTTCCACTCTGGTCAGGTAGGGCTCCCCTATGGGCACAACATCTTGCCTCATCAGATTGGAAATCTGTGTCCGATGTGTGTATATTCTAAGTATGCAGCACGTCCTGCTCCAGATAATGATTCATAACAGATGGGATTACCTCCGCCAGAGGGCGCTTGACTGCAGAGATGGCAAAAAGAGGCCCATCCCGGTCCCATATATACCTGGGACCTCCCACAAATTCCCCAGTTTCTTCTCGGCTGCGAAGGTCAGAAGATGGCTTCTCTCCTCGCAGGTGAGCCGGGCTTAGCAGCCCTTGGCCCTGTAGGACTATTTCCACCCGTTCCACCTTTTGCTTATGCCTCCCAGCTTTGGCTGTGATGGTAGGCAGCACCTACCACTGGTGCTCTGTTACGGAGCTTGGCTCCGGCCGCAATCCCCCACCAAAGGGTAGGCGGTGCAGTTTATGGTGAACCTGAGTTGGGATGCCCCGTCCGCTCTTTGTCCTCCTATGCCCTGGTCTTTGGTGGGACCCCTTAAGGGTCATCCCCTCTCTCTCTATTCCGTCGGGGGGGGGGGGGGGGGGGGGTGTGCATGTGAGTTTATCTACTTTTTGTGGTGTTTCACTTCTTCCTTTCAGGGTTCTGCGTCCTGTCTTCATTTTAAATTTGCCGCTGCTGACACGTGCTCCCTGTGGCGTCCGCGGTCAGCGGTGGCATCATTATCAATTTTCCCTGCTTTCCTATTGGCTGCTGCTGCAGACCAATTGCGCGCTCTGCGGAGGGGGCGTGGCCCATCGGGGACGTGTTCCGCGTCGTCCCCACAGGCAGCCCGCCCCTCGAGGTCCCTCCAGCACCATCTTGCCTTCCTCCTGGAGTGTCTGCTGGCCCCCTAACGTGGTCTGTGAGTGCCCTTGCGGGCTTTATTTTTTGTTATTCCTTCATCACTGTTGTGTGCTTATGGGTGCTCCCTTATTATGTCAGACGGAAAAACACTGTATTAAAGAGGTTTCTCCTGGTCCTGGCCCCTCTATTAGCTTTCTATAACTTTATTAGAGGCTTAAATTGTTAAATCCTCCCACTTCCCTGCGGACATTTGGGGCATCCCGGGTTGCTTGTATGGCGTAATTCCTATTGGCCAGTTGTGCCACCTTAATTACCATATGGAGGCTTCACAGGATATTGTGCTCGGGGTCCCCTCGGGACAAGCCCGGCTGTGTGTAGTGTGTGGGGCATCCCCTGTGGGTGATGATGTGCGGGTCTGTGTACCCTGCGGCCAGCAGGCGCTTGCGCTGCATTCTGGGCTATCTGTGACTGGGCCTGCGCCCACTATGCCCTCACCCACTCCCCCTCGCCTGATTATGACTCCCAGTGAGCTAAATACTAGTTGAGGGGCTGATTGCTAGCTCTGCGGCCTGGAAGGCCCCAGCTAAAAGGCAGCATGTGGCGCCGGGTGCGTCTGCCTTTCCTATGGAGACGGAGAACTTTCTTGATTTGTCTGACTATACCCCACTTGAGGAGGGGGAATGGTTATCTGATGATCAGCATTTCAGTGGTGCTGACCTTGGCACTGACCATTGGGATGCTGATGATACCAATAAAATGTTAACTCAGATTTTTGATGTGCTTTCTATCTCCCTTCCTGCTGTGGCTCCCAAGTTGCATTGGGAACTTTTCAGTACTGCTAAACCACGTCTGGAATTTCCAGAACAGGCCCATTTCAATATGGGAGCATCCCGGCCGGCTCCCTGGAATCCCCAAGGGCTGGGATAAAAGGTACCCTTTTCCCGCTGATGTGGTTAAATGTTGGTCAACCCCTCCAGAAGTGGATGCACCATTGGGGTTCTCCAACACTTTTGTGGTCCATTCCCCTGATTCCACTACTCTTAAGTATAGTGAGGACCGGCGCATTTATCAGCTGGCTTCCCATGCCTTTGCCTGTTTGGTGTCTGCCTTGCGCCCTGTCTGTGCTTCTGCTATTATTGCTGTTGCTATCAGGTCTCTCCTCAAGGGTCTGTTGGAAGGCGCTCCTGATGATACTGCTAGTGCCGAGCTCAGGGCCTTGTCACAGTGTGAAATGTTCATTGCATATGTCCTCTCTGCTTTAGATAACCCCATTAGGATGTGTAGTAGAACCTCTGCATTGGTGGTTGCTATACGCCGCTCTGTTTGGCTGCGCCAGTGGGCAGCTGATAACGCTGCTAAGAAGGCCCTCATGGGACTCCCCTTTAAGGGGCTGCGCTTATTTGGTGATCGCTTGGACCTGTTTGCCAAGGGGGGTAAGTTGCCTCAACATAAGAAGCCGTTGCGGCCCATTCGGGGGGCCTTTGTTCCCTCCTACCAAGGGTCCAGGCCCGGGAGAGGGGTCTCCTTTGCTGGCCCTAGGGGAGACTTCTGGGGCAGGGGCATAGGTCGTGCCCGCTCCAGATCTTCCTGGGGGTCCAAGCCCAAATCTGTTGCCAAGCCTCCTCAGCCATGAAGGGGCGCCCTCACCCATCCGGGTGGGGGGACGGCTGCGGCTCTTCGCTCGTGTCTGGAGACAACAGGTCTCAGACAGGTGGATTCTGGAGGTTGTGTCCTCCGGCTACAAGCTAGAGTTCGCTGCATGGCCGCCTCCACGATTTATCTATTCTCGGATTCCTCTAGACCCCTTGGCAGCTCATGGACTTATTCTAAGTGTGCCATACACTCCACTTTGATCTTCATGACATGTGGGTAATCTCCAGTAGAGGGCGAACTTCTGCAGAGATGAATATGCAAAAAAAAGAAAGCCCCTCCCAGTCCATATATACCTGGGACCTCCCACCAATTTCCCAGTTCCTTCTCTGCAGGGAAGGCGACAAGACAGAAGATGAAGACTTCTTTTACTTGCAGGTAAGCCGGGCTCGCGCCCAGCCGTTTATTATCCCTATTACTGCCAGGACCCTTTTTAAATTGCCCCTAATTGAGCCTCCCAGCTTAGGCTGTGGGTCCTGGTGAGGGTAGGAGCACCCTATGGGTGCGGAAGGAGCTTCGCTTCACTGTGAGACCTCATTATGGGGTAGGCGGTTATCTAGGTTTTTGGTGATCGTGGTGCGGGATGCCCCGTCCCTACATGCCTATGGCCTTATAATGGCCGGGTTCCCACTCCCCCTTCCGGGTCCCTTACTTCCCTCTGTGGTGGTTTTCCTGTTAGCCTGGGGAGTTTCTCTCCCTCAGGCTGTGTTAAGAAAAGGGGGCGGGGCCGGCCGCTCGGTGCGGCTGCGGTAGCCCCCCCTCCCCCCCCCCTCGTTCAGCGCGTTTTGCTGGCCAGATCCGCGCTGCTGGGAGGGGGTGGGGCCAGAAAAGCGTGCCTTCGCCCCTTCCCTTCTCTTCCTGTTTCTCGGCTTTTCCTCAGATCGGGGGCCATTTTTGCTGCCTTGCTGCGGTTGCTGCTGCCGTTCTTGGGGACAGGTAGGGTCCTGTCGGCCACCTCTTTGTCACTTGGGGGTCACTCTCTGGTGGGGGGGCCCCCTGTGGTGCTGGTTTTTGGCAGGTTTTGCCTTTTATCTATTTAATTATCTAATTAAAATTGTATATACCGTATTTTTCGCCCTATAAGACGCACTTATGTTTCCCAAAAAGTTGTGGGAAAATATCCATGCGTCTTATTGGGCGAAGGTGGGGAAAAAATAAAATAAAAAGCAGAAAGTTAACTCACCTTTCCATCGCTCGCGCTGTCCCGGAAGCCGCGGAGGCAGCCTTCTCTGCAGAGCCAGACACCCAGCCTGTTACAGCGGTGGCCGACGCTCAAGCGTCGGCCACGCCCACCGCTATACCAAGCCGAGTGTTCACTCTATGCTGGCGCCGCAGAGAGGAGGCGATGGGGGCAGCTGTGTCTGCCGCCTTCTCGCGCTGTGGAGGAGGTGGCAGATACAGCTGCCCCCATCGCCTCCTCTGTGCATGTTAAGGGGTTCCTCCTGGTCCTGGGGTCCCTAGTGTAAATTTGATCACCTCAAATCCTTTTAAGGGGCATCCTGGGTTGCTTAGGCGTAAATTCCCTGCGGTCTTGCGACTGACCACAAAAATCACCATATGGAGGCTCCGCAGGATACTGGGCTCGGGCTCCCTCTGGGACAATCCAGACCGGGTGTGGGGTATCCCTTACGGGGGAGAATGTGCTGATCTGTATACCATGCGTACAAAAGGCCATAACGCTGCAGTCTGGTACCCAGCCTTCTGGGTCGGCTCCTCCTGCTTCATCGCCTTCCCCTCCCCGCCTTATCCGTACCCCAAGTGACATTGGTGCCAGCGGGGAGTCGCACTCTGATGTTTGTGCTAGGTTGGCCAGCATCGAGAAATGTATTGCTAGCACGGTGGGCAAGAAGGCCCAGGCTAAAAAGAGACATTTGTCGTCGGCCCAGCCCTTGTGGGATGTTGACGACAATTCCGTTGATTTGTCAAATTATTCCCCGTTAGAGGAGGGGGAATTGTATGAGGAAACAGAGGCTGACTATGTTCAGTCTGGTGATGCTGATGTCGGGCAGGCGCTGGGGGATGCCGTAGATACGGCCACTGTTTTGTCACATCTATTGGAGGTGTTGGATATTGAACCACCTGAGGTGCCTCCTCTTAAGAAGGGGGAATTTTTTGGGGTCCGCAAGCCCCGTCTGGAATTCCCTACCCAGGGTCTCTTTGATGCGCTGATCCTTAGAGAATGGGAGAGGCCCAGTCGGCTTCCTGGTGCTCCTCAGGGATGGGATAAGAAGTATCCTTTCCCGGTTGAGGCGGTTAAGCACTGGTCTTCTTCTCCCGAGGTTGACCAACTCTTCTGTGCTGAACACCCCTGACGCCACTTCCCTTAAGGATGGCGAGGATAAGCGCCTTGATCAGATGGCGTGCCATGCATTTGCCAGTGTGGACTTGGCCCTGCGGCCTGTTTGTGCATCTGCCGTGGTGTTGCTTGCTACCAGGTCTCTTATCAGGGACTGGCTGAATGCCGCTCAGTTTGATCCAGCTAGCGCTGAGTTCGCTACCCTTAAGAGATGTGAATTGTTCATGGATTTTGTCTTGGCTGCTATGGAAGATTCTATTGTCGTGTGTAGTAGGACTTCAGCTTTATTGGTGGCTATGCGCAGATCGGTCTGGCTCCGCCAGTGGACGGCGGACTTTGGGGCCAAGAAGTTGCTCACAGCTCTTCCCTTCTTGGGTATGCGGCTGTTTGGAGATAAATTGGATGCTGTTGCTAAAGGAGGGGCTAGGGGTTTGGCCTTCTCGGGTGTCAGGGGCTCGTCCTGGAACAGGGGCAGAGGTCGGGCACGTCCCGTGGCTGCCTGGGGTCCCAAGCCTGCCATTAAACCGGCTCAGCAATGAAGGGGCGCCCTCACCCACCAGGGTGGGGGGACGGCTGCGGCTCTTCTTCCAGGTCTGGGCCCGGGAGGTCACAGACAATTGGATCTTGGAAGTGGTCTCCTCCGGGTACAAGCTGGAGTTCGAGTACTGGCCGCCTCCAAGATTCTTAAGATCTCGGGTGCCCTCGGACCCTCAGGCTGCACAGGGGCTCCTGTTAACTGTGAAAAACCTTCTGGACATGGGAGTTATATGCCCGGTGCCTCCGTCGGAGAGAGGCAGGGGTTACTACTCCAACCTTTTCACGGTTCCCAAAAAGGAGGGTTCGGTGAGACCCATTCTAGATCCCAAGGTTCTCAACAGGTTTATCAGAGCCAAAAAGTTCCGCATGGAGACTCTGCGCTCGGCTATCAATTCCCTTCGCCAAGGGGATTTTATGACATCCATAGACATCAAAGGTGCGTATCTGCATGTTCCGATTTTTCTGGCACATCAGAGACTCCTCCGGTTCGCGGTGGAGGAACAACTTTTTCAGTTTGTAGCCCTTCCCTTCGGACTGTCCTCGGCGCCAAGGGTCTTCACCAAGGTTTTGGTGGAAATAATGGCTCTGCTCAGGGCATTCACATTGTGCCTTATCTGGACGACCTGTTGATCTCAGCTTCTTCCCTCCATCAGGCGGAGCTGGACACCCACCAGGTGGTGTCGACCCTGGAGAGGTTCGGGTGGGTGATCAACCGCCCCAAGTCTTCTCTCTCTCCGTCTCGTGTGATTTCATTTCTGGGCATGAATCTGGATACCATTCAGGCCAGAGTGTTTCTGCCCCAGACCAAGGTGCAGGGGATTCAGGGTCTGATCCGCCTTCTTCTGGCCAATACTTGCCCCTCTATCCGACAGGGGATGAAACTGGTGGGCTTGATGGTATCCTCCTTCGAGGCGGTACCGTTTGCACAGTTTCACATGAGATCTCTTCAGCTTCACCTATTGACGCATTGGATCAACCCTTCAGGATGTCTCCCAGGTTTCCGCAGTCCCTTCGGTGGTGGCTGGAATCGAGCAACCTGTTGAAGGGCAGATCCTTTCTGGTCCCTTGTTGGGAGACGGATGCCAGCCTGTCGGGCTGGGGAGGTTATTGGAAAAGTCATCAGTTCAGCGGGGTGTGGGGTCCTCAGGAGGCTCACAACCCCATCAATGTCTTGGAGCTCAGAGCCATCCGACTGGTTCTGATTCGGCTGACCTCACATTTACAGGTTCTACCGGTTCAAGTTTGTTCAGACAACCGAACGGCGGTAGCTTACATCAATCACCAAGGAGGGACTCGCAGCAGGAGTGCCCTCGGGGAAGTCTCTCTGATCCTGCACTGGGCGAAGAGCAATGTTCCTTGCATTTCGGCAGTCTACATTCCGGGAGTGGAGAACACGGAAGCGGATTCCCTGAGCAGGGGATCCTCTCGCCAAGGAGAGTGGTCTCTCAACCCCTGGGTTTTTCTGGATCTTTGCTGCAAGTGGGGGACTCTGGAGGTGGATCTCTTTGGCTCGAGGCACAATCACAAACTTCCGGCCTTTGTGTCTCTATCTCAGGATCCTCTAGCTCTGGCAGTGGATGCCTTTTCCCTTGCTTGGAAGGATCTGGGTTTTCTGTACCTGTTTCCGCCAGTCTCCATGCTGGGCAAGGTAGTTCGCAAAATGGTTCTAGAAGGGGCACCAGCGATTCTG
The DNA here is from genome assembly GCA_027917425.1 of Gastrophryne carolinensis. Classification (NCBI taxonomy): domain Eukaryota; kingdom Metazoa; phylum Chordata; class Amphibia; order Anura; family Microhylidae; genus Gastrophryne; species Gastrophryne carolinensis. The sequence continues at coordinate 86,025,401 of CM051244.1, forward strand.
GTGGCTCCAAGGTGGCCAAGAAGGGTTTGGTACGCAGACGTGGTAAGGATGGCCGTAGATCAGTACCGGCTTCCCTTGTTGCCGGATCTGCTATCTCAGGGTCAACTACTTTACCCCAATTTACAAACGCTGGCTTTGACGGCTTGGCTGCTGAAACCTTCATTTTGAAGGAGGAAGGTTTGTCTGCGGCTGTTGTTCAGACCTTGATTAGGGCTAGGAAGCGGTCCTCTTCTGGCATTTACTATAGGACTTGGAGGTCCTATATTGATTGGTGTGAGGCTAGGACCTTGCCTTGCAGGGTGTTTTCAATTCCCAGGATTTTGGAGTTTCTTCAGCATAATCTGGATCTTGGGTTCCAGCTTAGTACTTTGAAAGGACAGGTTTCTGCTCTGTCGGTTTTCTTCCAGAGGTCTTTTGCCTTACACCCGCTGGTTAAGACCTTTTTCCAAGGGGTTGCGCATGTGCGGCCCCCTCGAAATGCTGTGGTTCCTGTTTGGGATTTGAATTTGGTTCTTTCGGCTCTCCAGGGTCCTCCTTTTGAGCCGCTACAGGATATTGCTCTTTTGAGCCGCTACAGGATTTTGCCTTACACCCGCTGGTTAAGACCTTTTTCCAAGGGGTTGCGCATGTGCGGCCCCCTCGAAATGCTGTGGTTCCTGTTTGGGATTTGAATTTGGTTCTTTCGGCTATCCAGGGTCCTCCTTTTGAGCCGCTACAGGATATTGCTCTTTGGCGCCTGCTAAGTCTACGATTAGCAAATGGATTTGTCAGGCCATTGTTGGGGCCTATTCTGCTAGGGGGAGGACTCCCCCCCCACCCCCCCCCCCCTTTTAGGGTCACTGCGCACTCTACTCGTGCTGTTGGTGCATCCTGGGCTTTTCAGCACCAGGCTTCTGTTGAACAAGTGTGTAACGCTGCTACTTGGTCTTCCGTTCATACTTTTTCCAAGTTTTCCAAGGTTGATGTGCGGGCTTCAGTGGATGCTATTTTTGGCCGCAAGGTTCTGCAAGCTGCAGTGGTTTCAGTTGGTACATTCTTCACTGTTTTCTGGTTCCGTCCCATGACGGACACTGCTATTGGATGTCCCACATGTCATGAAGATCGAAGTGGAGTGTATGGCACACTTAGAATAATACCATTTTGTGAGTACTCACCTTTAAAACGGGTATTATGAGTGTGCCATACGCTCCACTTCGCCCCACCCCTTTTTTCAGGTATTCTGGGGCTTTTATATGGTGAAACATTGGTTTTGATAAGGTTATAATTGGTTCTTCCTGGTCCCCTTACTGCTTTTTTACACTGGGAAATTGGTGGGAGGTCCCAGGTATATATGGACTGGGAGGGGCTTTCTTTTTTGCATATTCATCTCTGCAGAAGTTCGCCCTCTACTGGAGATGACCCACATGTCATGAAGATCGAAGTGGAGTGTATGGCACACTCATAATACCCGTTTTAAAGGTGAGTACTCACAAAACGGTATTTTTCTGGCGGTGCAAAATGTACTGGGCTTGGGGGTCATCTGTCAGGTCCCTCCTGTGGAAAGAGGTCGGGGTGTTTATTCCAATCTGTTCACAGTTCCCAAAAGGGATGGGTCAGTCAGACCCATTCTGGACTTAAAGCTGCTCAACAAGTGCATCAGGACCAGGCACTTTTGCATGGAGACCCTGCGCTCCGCGATCAGTTGTTTGCGCCCGGGAGACTTTATGACCTCCATAGACATCAAGGATGCTTACCTTCATGTTCCAGTCTTCCCAGGGCATCAGAGAATCCTCAGGTTCGCCCTGGCGGACCAGCACTACCAATTTGTGGCACTGCTCTTCGATCTCACTTCAGCCCCCAGGGTCTTCACCAAGGTGCTGGCGGGTGTCATGGCTCTCCTCAGGGCATTCGCATTCTTCCCTATCTGGACGACCTTCTCATCACTTCTCAGTCCTTCCAGCAGGCATTATTGGATACCCAGCAGGTGGTGACGGTTCTGGAGTCATTTGGCTGGGTGATCAGTCACCCCAAATCTTACCTATCCCCATCTCGGGTGACTTCCTTCCTGGGCATGAATCTGGATACTGTTCAGGCCAGGATCTTTCTTCCTCAACAGAAGGTGGACTCTCTGCAAGCTCTGGTTCACTCCCTGCTGTCATGCCCTCATCCCTCCATCCGGCAGGGGATGCAGCTAGTGGGGCTGATGGTGTCCTGCTTCAAGGCAGTTCCATATGCACAGTTTCACATGAGACCTCTTCAACTCCATCTCCTCTCAGTTTGGGACAAGAGTCCCCTGTCTCTGGATCAGGCTTTCGTACTGTCCCCTCTGGTCCGGCGGTCCCTCTTGTGGTGGCTGGACTCGAGGAACCTGTTGGGGGGCAGATCCTTTCTGGCCCCCTGTTGGGAGACGGTCACCACGGATGCCAGTCTGTCAGGTTGGGGGGGCTTCTGGAGAACCCTACAATTCCAGGGGCTGTGGGGCCCTCAGGAGGCCCATGCCCCCATCAACGTCCTGGAACTGAGGGCGGTTCGGTTGGTACTGGCCCAGTTGACTCCTCACCTTCAGGGCCGGCCAGTCCAAATTCGCTCAGACAACCAGGCGGCGGTTGCCTACATCAATCATCAGGGAGGGACTCGGAGTGCCCTGAAGGAGGTGTCCATGATTCTGTCCTGGGCGGAGGACAATGTTCCTTGCATCTCAGCAGTGTACATTCCGGGGGTGGAGAATTTGGAGGCGGACTCCCTGAGCAGGGGGACCTCTCGCCTGGGGGAATGGTCTCTCAGCAGCGAGGTCTTCCTGTCCTTATGTCACCGTTGGGGGGTACCGGATGTGGATTTGTTTGCGTCCTGCCACAATCACAAGCTTCCAGTCTTTGTCTCTCTGTCCCAGGATCCCCTGGCCCTTGCGGTGGATGCTCTGACTCTATCCTGGCAGGGGTTCCGTCTCCTGTATCTTTTTCCTCCATTCCCCTTGCTGGGCAGGGTTCTGCGCAAGCTGGCTCATGAAAGGGTGCCAGCAATCCTGGTGGCCCCCCGATGGCCAAGACAGGTGTGGTTCGCAGATATCGTTCAACTGGCAGTAGATCAGTACGCTCTGCCCCTGGTCCCGAACCTTCTCACTCAAGGTCAGCTTTGCCATCCCAATTTACAAACACTGGCTTTGACGGCCTGGCTGCTGAAACCTCCATCTTAAGGGATGAGGGGCTTTCTGAGTCTGTGGTTAACACTCTAATCAGGGCTAGGAAGAAATCCTCTTCTACCATCTACTATAGGATCTGGCGGGCCTACATTGACTGGTGTGAGTCTAGGATCCTTCCTTGTCGGGTGTTTTCCATTCCTAGGATTCTGGAGTTCCTCCAGCATGGTTTGGATCTGGGACTTCAGCTCAGCACGCTCAAGGGTCACATTTCTGCCTTGGCGGTTTTCTTCCAGAGATCTTTCGCTCAACATCCTCTGGTCAAGACTTTCTTCCAGGGGTTTGCTCATGTGCGTCCCCCTCGCAAACCTCTGTTGCCAGTTTGGAACTTGAATTTGGTTTTGTCTGCCCTTTAGGGCCCTCCTTTTGAGCCTGTGCATGTGGCTGCTCTGTCTATTCTTACTCTTAAAGTTGCCTTTCTGGTGGCCTTCACCTCGGTCAGGCGTGTTTCGGAGTTGGCGACCCTTTCTATTTAGGCCCCCTACTTTGAGAGACACCAGGACAAGGTGGTTTTCAGATTTAAACCGGATTTCTTGCCTAAGGTTGTCTCTGCCTTCCATCAGGACATTGTGCTTCCTTCTTTGTGCCCTAATCCTGGTAATTCCAAGGAGAGGGCCTTGCATTCCCTGGATGTGATCAGGAACTTGAAGTTCTACTTGGTGGCTACTGCGCCTTTTAGAAAGACTGATGCCTTGTTTGTTGTCCCTTCGGGTCCCAAGAAGGGTCTGGCCCCTGCTGAGTCTACTATGATTCGTCAGGCTATTTTTAGGGCCTATTCTGCTAGGGGGAAGGATCTTCCTTTCCATGTTACTGCTCATTCTACACGTGCTGTTGGGGCCTCCTGGGCCTTCCAGCACCAGGCTTCTGCTGAACAAGTTTGTAAGGCTGCTACTTGGTCTTCTGTTCATACATTTTCCAAATTTTACAAGGTTAATGTTCGGGCCTTAGCGGATGCTGTTATTCCAAGTGTGACATACACTCCGCTTCCACAGTCATGACCTCTGGGTAATCTCCAGTAGAGGGCGAACTTCTGCAGAGATGAATGCAAAAAAAGGAGCTCCTCCCGGTCCATAAATACCTGGGACCTCCCACCAATTCCCCAGTTCCTTCTCTGCAGGAAGGCAAGCAAGACAGAAGATGAAGACTTCTCTTACTTGCAGGTAAGCCGGGCTCGCACCCGGCCATTTTGTCCCTATTGCTGCCAGGACCTTTTCTAAGTTAACCCTATTTGAGCCTCCCAGCCTTGGCTGCAGGTCCTGGTGAGGGTAGGCAGCACTTAATTGGTGTTGAAGGAGCTTTTGCTCCCCCGTGAGACCCCATTGCAAGGGGTAGGCGGATTTCCGGGTTGGTGATCCCGGTTTGGCATGCCCTGTCCCTTGCCCTTTCCTCTGACCAGACCCTGGTTTAGGAATCCTTCCCCCTCTGGGTCCCTTCCTTAACCTCCGGGGGGGGGGGGGGGGGGGGCACTTCTTCTCACAGTTGTCATTTATTTTTTATGCTGTGTGCATGTGCTGTGTCTGTTTTTACTTGTGTCTGAGTGTTCGTGCAGACAGTCGTCTCTCTTGGTGGCAGGACAGTCTGGTTGTACATTCAGCCTGGGGAGCTTCTCCCCCTCAGGCTGCTGTCTGGGGAGGGGGCGGGGTAGGGCCCTCAGCGCTGCCGCCCCTCCCCCTCCTTTTGGCGCCTTGAGGCGACCCAGCCACTGGCTGGGATCCACGTTGCTGGGTTAGCTGGGATGGGGGCGTGGCCTGGCGAGCGCGTGTTCTGCTCTGGCCCGCCCCCCTTCTCCCTCACCTCTCCACTTCTCCAGCTCTGCCGGTGGCCATATTGGACGTTCTGCTGTTGCTACTGCGACTGCTGCGGATTCGTCGGGTTGTAAGTGCCTGTGAGCCACTTCCTTAGCTTTTGCGGGGGTACCCCTTTTCTCCGGTTTGCACTTGTATATATATATTGATACATATTATTATGTTATTTTTACTTTTCACTGTTTGAGTACCTTTGCTTATTGGCCCTTTTTATGTGTCTTCAGATGGTCTCGCGTGTGTGCAATTAAGGGGTTTTTCCCAGTCCTGGGGTCCCTAGCCTAAATTGATCATCTACAAATCCTCCCACAGGGACTCTAAAGGGGCATCCCGGGTTGCTTCTGCTTAATTCCCTACGGTCCTTGCGACTGACCCTAAATGATCACCATATGGAGGCTCCGCAGGATACCGGGCTCGGGCTCCCTCTGGGACAATCCCGGCCGTATGTGGGTTGTGGGGTATCCCTTACGGGGGACAATGTGCTGATTTGTATTCCATGTGCACAAACGGCCATAACGCGGCAGTTGGGTGCCCAGCCTTCTGGGTCGGCTCCCCCCGCTTCATCGCCTTCCCCCTCCCCGCCTTATCCGCACCATAAGTGAAATGGTTGCTAGCGGGGAGTCGCACTCTGATGTTTGCGCTAGGTTGGCCAGCTTCAAGAGATTTATTGCTAGCGCGGTGGGCAAGAAGGCCCAAGCTAAAAAGAGACATTTGTCGCCAGCCCAGGCGGCTTGGGATGTTGATGATGATTCCCTTGATTGGTCGGATTATTCCCCGTTAGAGGAGTGGGTATTGTATGAGGAGTCTGAGGCTGACGATGTACAGTTTTGTGATGCTGATGTTGGGCAGGCGCGGGGGGATGCTGTTGACACTACCAAGGTTTTGACACATCTCTTGGAGGTTTTGGATATTGCCCCGCCTGAGGCGCCCCCTCTCCAAAAAAGGGTAATTTTTTGGTTCCCACAAGCCTCGTTTGGAGTTCACTACCCAAGGTCACTTTGATGCATTGATCCTTAGGGAATGGGAGAAACCTAGTCGGCTTCCGGGTGTTCCTCAGGGATGGGATAAGAAGTATCCTTTCCCGGTGGAAGCGGTTAAGCGCTGGTCTTCTCCTCCCGAGGTCGATGCGCCAGTTTTGGGATTGACTAACACCTCGGTGATTCACACCCCAGACGCCACTACCCTTAAGGATGGCGAGGATAAGCGCCTTGATCAGATGGCATGCCATGCTTTTGCCAGTGTGGGTTCGGTCTTGCGGCCTGTGTGTGCATCTGCACTAGCGTTGGTGGCTACTAGGTCTCTGATCAGGGACTGGTTAAAGGACGCTCACCTTGATCCTGCCAGCGCTGAGTTCGCTACTCTTAAAAGGTGTGAATTGTTCATGGATTTTGTCTTGGCTGCTATGGAAGACGCTGTTGTCATGTGTAGTAGGACTTCGTCCTTATTGGTGGCCATGCGCCGATCGGTCTGGCTCTGCCAGTGGACGGCGGACTTTGCAGCCAAGAAATCGCTCACAGCTCTCCCCTTCTTGGGTTCGCGGCTGTTTGGAGACAAGTTGGATGCTGTGGCAAAGGGAGATAAGTTACCTCAGCGTATGAAGTAGCGTCGCTCCTTTCGGGGGGCAGGCTCCTTCAATCCTTCCTTTCGAGGTGCCAGAGCTGTCAGAGGTTTGGCCTTCTCGGGTGTTAGAGGTTCTTCCTGGAACAGAGGCAGAGGTCGGGCCCGTCCCGCGTCTGCCTGGGGTTCCAAGCCTAAGCCCGCGGTTAAACCAGCTCAACAATGAAGGGGCGCCCTCACCCGTTCGGGTGGGGGGACGGCTGCGGCTCTTCTTCCAGGTCTGGGCCCGGGAGGTCACAGACAATTGGATCTTGGAAGTGGTCTCCTCCGGGTACAAACTGGAGTTCGAGTACTGGCCTCCTCCAAGATTTTTAAGGTCTCGGGTGCCCTTGGACCCTCAGGCTGTACCAGGGCTCCTGTCAGCAGTACAGAATCTTCTGGACATGGGAGTCATATGCCCGGTGCCTCAGTCGGAGAGAGGCAGGGGTTACTACTCCAATCTTTTCACGGTTCCCAAAAAGGATGGCTCCGTGAGACCCATTCTGGACCTAAAGATCCTCAACAGATTCATCAGAACCAAGAAGTTCTGCATGGAGATTCTGCGCTTGGCCATCAATTCCCTTTGTCAAGGGGACTTTATGACATCCATAGACATCAAGGATGCGTATCTGCATGTTCCTATTTTTCCAGCGCATCAGAGATTCCTCAGGTTCGCGGTGGAGGATCAACATTTTCAGTTTGTAGCCCTTCCCTTCGGGTTGACCTCTGCGCCGAGGGTCTTCACCAAGGTTCTGGCGGGCATAATGGCACTGCTCAGAGCTCAGGGTATTCGCATTGTGCCGTACCTGGACGACCTGCTAATCTCACCTTCTTCCCCCTGGCAGGCGGAGCTGGACACACACCAGATGGTGTCGACCCTGGAGAGGTTCGGGTGGGTGATCAACCGCCCCAAGTCCTCTCTCTCCCCCCATCAAGGGAGATTTCATTTCTGGGCATGAATCTGGATACCATTCTGGCCAGAGTGTTTCTGCCTCAGTCCAAGGTCCAGGGGATTCAGGATCTGATCTGCCTTCTTCTGGCCATTCCTTGCCCTTCTATCCGACTGGGGATGAAACTGGTGGGATTGATGGTGGCATCCTTTGAGGCAGTCCCGTTTGCTCAGTTTCACATGAGATCTCTCCAACTTCACCTATTGACGCATTGGGACAGGTGTCCGCAGTCCTTGGATCAACTGTTCAGGATGTCTCCCAGGGTTCGGCAGTCCCTTCGGTGGTGGCTGGTGTCGAGCAACCTGTTGAGGGGCAGATCCTTTCTGGTTCCTCGCTGGGAGACGGTTGCCACGGATGCCAGTCTGTCAGGCTGGGGAGGTTTCTGGAAAAGTCATCAGTTCAGCGGGGTGTGGGGTCCTCAGGAGGCTCACAACCCCATCAATGTCTTAGAGCTCAGAGCCATCCGGCTTGTCCTGTCACGGCTGTCGTCGCACTTACAGGGTCTACCGGTTCAGATTCGATCAGACAATCGGACGGAGGTAGCCTACATCAATCACCAAGGAGGGACTCGCAGCAGGAGTGCCCTCAGGGAAGTCTCTCTGATCCTGCACTGGGCGGAGAGCAATGTTCCTTGCATTTCGGCAGTCTACATTCCGGGAGTGGAAAACACGGAGGCGGATTCCCTGAGCAGGGGGTCCTCTCGCCAAGGGGAGTTGTCTCTCAACCCCAGGGTTTTTCGGTCCCCTTGTCACAAGTGGGGGACCCCGGAGGTGGATCTCTTTGCCTCACGGCACAATTTCAAACCCCCGGCCTTCGTGTCTCTGTCTCAGGATCCTCTAGCTCTGGCAGTGGATGCCTTGTCCCTTGCCTGGAAGGATCTGGGGTTTCTGTACCTGTTTCCTCCCTTCTCCATGGTGGGCAAGGTGGTTCGCAAACTGGTTCTGGAAGGGGCACCAGCAATTCTGGTGGCTCCAAGGTGGCCAAGAAGGGTTTGGTACGCAGACGTTGTAAGGTTGGTGGTAGATCAGTACCGGATTCCCATGTTTCCGTATCTGATTTCTCAGGGTCAACTTCTTTACCCCAATTTACAATCGCTGGCTTTGACAGCTTGGCTGCTGAAAACTTCATTCTGAAGGAGGAAGGTTTGTCTGAGGCTGTTGTTTAGACCTTGCTTAGAGCTAGAAAGCAGTCCTCTTCTGGCATTTACTATAGGACTTGGCAGTCCTATATTGACTGGTGTGAGGCTAGGGCTTTGCCTTGCAGGGTGTTTTCGATTCCTAGGATTTTGGAGTTTCTTCAGCACGGTCTGGATCTTGGGTTCCAACTTAGTACCTTGAAAGGGCAGGTCTCGGCTCTGTCTGTTTTTCTTCCAAAGATCGTTTGCCTTACACCCGCTGGTTAAGACTTTTTGCCAGGGGGTTACTCATGTTCGGCCCCCTCAGAAGGCTATGGTTCCTGTTTGGGATTTGAACTTGGTTCTTTCGGCTCTCCAGGGTCCTCCTTTTGAGCCGTTACAGGATATTGCTCTTTCTGTTTTCACTCAAAAGGTAGCCTTCTTGGTGGCTATTACCTCTGTTTGGCGTGTCTCTGAGTTGGCGGCTCTGTCAATTTAGGCCCCTTCTTTTGAAAGACACCAGGACAAGGTGGTCTTTCGCTTTAAGCCAGATTTCCTTCCTAAGGTGGTATCTGCCTTCCATCTCAATCAGGATATTGTTCTCCCTTCCTTGTGCCCTAAGCCTAGCAATGACAAGGAGAGGGTCTTGCACAATTTGGATGATGTTCGCTGTGTTAAGTACTATTTGGTGACTACTTCTTCTTTCCGCAAGACGGACGCCTTTTTTGTTGTGCCCTGCGGGCCCAGGAAAGGTTTGACGCCCGCCAAGTCTACCATTAGCAAATGGATTTGTCAGGCCATTGTTGGGGCCTATTCTGCTAAGGGGAGGACTCCCCCTTTTAAGGTCACTGCGCATTCTACTCGTGCTGTTGGTGCGTCCTGGGCTTTTTAGCACCAGGCTTCTGTTGACCAAGTTTGTAAGGCTGCTACTTGGTCTTCCGTTCATACTTTTTCCAAGTTTTACAAGGTTGATGTGCGGGCTTCAGTGGATGCTGTTTTTGGCCGCAAGGTTCTGCAAGCTGCAGTGGTTTAAGTTGGTGCATTCTTTTACTGTTTTTGGTTCCCACACATGACGGGCACTGCTATTGGATGTCCCAGATGTCATGACTGTGGAAGCGGAGTGTATGTCACACTTGGAATAATACAGTTTTGTAAGTACTCACCTGTAAAATGGATATTATGAGTGTGACATACACTCCGCTTCACCCCACCCTTTTGGTATTCCGGATTTTTTATATGGTGAACCATTGTTTATTTTGTTAGTTTTGTTATAATTGGTTCTTCCTGGTCCCCTTACTGCTATCTTACACTGGGGAATTGGTGGGAGGTCCCAGGTATTTATGGACGGGAGGAGCTCCTTTTTTTGCATTCATCTCTGCAGAAGTTCGCCCTGTACTGGTGATTACCCAGATGCCATGACTGTGTAAGCGGAGTGTATGTCACACTCATAATATCCGTTTTTTACAGGTGAGTGCTCACAAAATGGTAATTTTGGCCGCAAGGTTCTGCAGGCGGCAGTGGTGTGAACTGCGCGTTGTTGCTTTTGGGATCCCAACCTGTTTAAGGACACTGCTATTGGATGTCCCATCTGTTATGAATCATTATCTGGAGCAGGACGTGCTGCATACTTAGAATAATACAATTCTGTGATTACTCACCCTGTAGAATTGGTTTATAAGTATGCAGCACGTCCTGCTCTTCCCCACCCTGTTGCATTATCTTGGATCCTCTGCATGGTGATTGTTATCCTTGTTAACGTTGTTTATTATCATTGGCTTCTCCTGGTTCTCCTTACTGCTTTTCTATACTGGGGAATTTGTGGGAGGTCCCGGGTATATATGGACCGGGAGGGGCCTCTTTTTGCCATCTCTACAGTCGAGCGCCCTCTGGCGGAGGTAATCCCATCTGTTATGAATCATTATCTGGAGCAGGATGTGCTGCATACTTATAATACCAATTCTACAAGGTGAGTAATCACAGAATTGTATTTTTGTCTTCCAGAGTAGGGCTCTGGAAGCTGCTGCATCCGTTTTTTGTGGGTTGATCTCAGTTGTTAGGCGCTGTTATTTCTTTCTGTGTAGTGCATTAAATTTTGGCCACGAGCGACAATCAATCACACCAACTGTACTGGCTAGCAATCAGAGCGGCCATCTTACCATGTCAGAGGCATCAGGGTTTTGTAACTTAATGGAGGGCGGTGCTGCGTGTCCCATGTGCCAGATGCCACTGGCCTCGTGCGAGGGACCCCTGTGCACCAGTTACACTGCATTCTTGTGGTGCATTACTCAGTTGGCAGCTTCTGTACCTTCACCGGACGGCCCTGTTTCCCCCGCAGCTTCCAGCTCAGTTTGTGGCGGAAAGGCCGGTGGCTTGCAAAAACACAATAAATCTCCTGCTGGTTCGGGGAGTTGTAGTGCCTGTGCCCCCATCAGAACGGGGCTGCGGCTTCTACTCAATACTGTTCGTCATCCCTAAGAAGGATGGATCTGTTCGGCCGATCCTTGATCTCCACCATCTGAACAGTTTTGTTCAGATGCGCAAGTTCTGCATGGAATCTCTGAGATTGGACGTGACATCGTTGGATCAGGGGGATTTTCTGGCCATGGTGGACATACAGAATGCTTATCCGCATTTCACATTTTTTTTTTCTCCTCAGTCAGCCAGCGGTTTTTGCACTGGGCACCCATCATCTCCAATGTGTTAGGGTAAGCATCACGACTTGCTCATCAGGGCGCCATCACTGCCAGAAGCGATGCTGGACGTCAGGATGCTGCTGTCCATGCTGGAACTCTCCCTGTGAATTATCAATTATCAATTACCCATGTCCCGTTGGGTACTCTCCTGGCCCGTGTCCTCCTTCTGGTGCGGAGTTTCAGGGCTCTGCAGGAGGGGGTGCGGTCTCTGTTGGCAGACGACCGGGCCACAGTCCAACAGAGCATGCATCTCCTGGGCCTAATGGTATCCACCATTGAGTTCCTTACGCCCAGTTCCACGCCAGGCCACTACAGTTCCTGCTTCTGTCGCCAATGGAACAGGATGGTATAGACTCTGGAAGTCACTTCACCTTGACGGACTCTGTCCGGCAATCTCTTGAATGGTGGCCAGAGCAAGCTGGCGGTGGGTCAGTCCTTCCTGCTGGTTCGGTGGGTCATCCTGACCACAGATGCCTGGCAGGGTGGGGTGGCGTTCTGGACAAACAGGGTCACTGGGGCCAGCGGGAGTGCCTTCTCCCTATCAATGTGTTTGAACTGAGGTCGGTTCTGTTGCCCATCAGGCATTGGACTTGCCAGCTCTGTGTCCTCCCAGTCAGGGTACAGTCAGACATAAACCATCAGGGGGTATCAGGATCTGGCCGGCATTCCGGGAGGTAAGTCGCATTATGAGGTGGGTGGTGCTTCATGTTCTGTGCATCTTGGCGATCCATATTCCTGGGGTGGAGAATCTGCAGGTCGATTATTTGAGCAAGCAGATGGTGGACCCACGGGGGATGGTCTCTTCAGCAGGATGCGTTTCAAGCCCTCTATGACCGACTGCTGACTTTAGCGGCTTGGCTGTTGAGACCAGCATCCTGGAGGAGAGGGGCCCTTTCTGCCACATTAATTCGGACCTTGATTCGGACCTTGATTCGGGCATGAAACCAGTCATCCTCCAGAATTTACTACAGTGCTTGGAGGGCCTTTGTGGCTTGGTGCAAGTTGGAAGGGCTTCTCCTGTGGAGGTTCTCGTTGCCCAGGATACTTGAATTTCTTCAAAAGGTCCTGGAAACCGGCCTGCAGCCCAGCACCCTTAAAGGCCAGGGTCTCGGCCTTGTCCATTTTTTTTCCAGAGGCCCATTGCAGAGCACAAATTAGTCCATATGTTCATGCAGGACGCTGCATATGTTCGTCCTCCTAGAATCAATGATACTCAACTGGCGGACCGGGGTCCGAATGTGGACCTTGGCACCAGCTTTCCGGACCCCTGCCCTGACAGCCCCGTGCTCAATATGTAGCTCTTATTTTTCCCAGTGTCCTGTAGGATGTTTGGGTTGAGGGCAAACAGCCTTTTTTAGTTTTGCCTGGGGAATCTATAGGCCCTTCCCAGTGCGTTGATTTATAACTATCCACCCCCCCTCCACAGCAGCCCTCCGCCCGGACCTTCACCTCTCACTGGATGCCTTTTAAATGGACCTTTACAAGAAGTGGTTGAGTACTCCATCCTAGATGGTCGTTGATCCCTCCTTGGGATCTCAACCTGATCCTATCGGTGCTACTTTGAGCCCATGACAGAGGCCTCTCTGGTGACGCTCACTTTGAAGGTTGTTTTTCTTGTGGCAAACACCTCCATCCAGTGGGTTTCAGAGCTGGCTTCACTATCTATCAAGTCACCCTTTTGGTGCTGCACGAAGACAAGGCCGCATTCCATGTTAAACAGGATTTTTTGCCCAAGGTGGTCTCTCCCTTCCATCTAAATAAGGAGATCGTACTTCCCTCTTTGTGTCCGCTGAGTGCCCCAGTCATCCTAAGGAGCCACTCCTTCAGGACAGGACATAATGTTCTTGGTCCCAGGAGGACCACGAAGGTGCCTGGCGGCTGCCAGGTCTGCTCTCAGCAGATGGATCAGGCAGGCGGTCATACAAGCCTACGCCTGCAAGGGTAAGGAGGTGCCCTTCTGAGTCACCGCTCACTCTACCAGGGCGTTTGCTTCATCTTGGGCCTTCCAGCACCAGGCATCGGTGGACCAGGTGTGCAAGGCAGCAACCTGGGTCCTCCCTTCACCAAGTTTTACTTGGAGTTGATATCCGGGCATCGGCCAATGTAAGGTGTTGCAGACAGTGGTGAACCCCTCACTAGGGGTCTAGTCTTGAGGTTTCAGTTCTGCCGTTCCTGGTTATGTTGATGCTGTCGTAGCCCGGTCCCACCCTTAACAAGGGTACTGCTTTGGGACGTCCCACGTGTTGCTGATGGTTGTTCCCCTCAAATGGAAGGGATGAGAAAAAGGAAATTTGTGTACTCACCGGTAAATTTCTTGTCTTGTTATCTTCCATTCCGGGGCACCACACCCACCCTACTGTTTTGTTGTGACCGAGAACTGACGGTTGATGCCTTCTTCAGGGTTAGTGTTTTCTTTCTTTTGCTAGGTTCGGAACAAGTTATGCACAATATGTGCAGGTAAGCATCTCCCCCCTTCCTGAGCTGTGCCTGGACTGCTTTTTTAATTAACTGGGAGTGGTCGTCCAGAGTCTGCCCTATATTGGCCAGGAGGAGCTTAGTTTGTTTTTCTTGCAGTCCCCGCCTATGGCTGAGGTTAACCCACGCATTGCTGATGGTGGTGCCTTGGAATGGAAGATGAGGAGGAAAAATATTTACCGGTGAGTACACAAATTTCCTTTTTTTTCCTATTACAGATTGTTGGAATCCCGACCCCCACTCTCGACCCTCATTTACCAATATCTTATTTCAACTAACGACTATTGAGGAATCTGGCTTCTTTGAGATGCCCAAGGATTCATTCCATTCTTTGCAGGAGGACTGGAAGAAGGAGATTCAGGAAATGTTTGACCAACTTCGGGCCAAGGAAAAGGTATTAGATATTATTTATATTATTATTATTATTATTATTTATATTATATATTTCTATGTAGTGCTATTATATTTAAATGTAGTCTTGATATATTTCTGTCATGGCAATTGTGAAGTATGGTTTAAAGGAGTTTTATAATATATACAGCCCGTTTGATATTCAAACCTGCATGTCTGTATTTGTAGATAGATTTGGGATTATCCCAAAAAACGGTAAGGTTTACTATGTTGTTCTACTGAAATAGTAGTAGATGCTTAAAAAAATTCCAGGAGATTTGGTTGTAACACAATTCTCCAATCAGAAATTGCTTCCAATCCCACTGTGAGGTCCCAGTTATCCTATACCCAGAAAGGAATTTTATGTTGTCCCCTTCTATCCCCAGCCCAGTGCCCCAAAATTGCCTTTATTTCTTTTCTTTTTTTGTTTATATATACTACAGACTTTGCCCAACATTCATAACACAAGCTGAATACAGTTGGCCATATTTCTCCCTGGCTGAGCAGCCCCACCCCTGATGCTTTCCAGCGATAATACATCATGCTGCATTAGGTTTGTGTTGTTATGAAGACTGGGCAAAGATGTCAGTGTAAATTTTTTTTTTTTAAAATAGGCTTTTTTGGGGGCGCATAAACTTCCTTTATGGGTATAGGATCACTTAAAAATGCCCCTGGAGCCAATCTCAGGCATGGATCTCTATGATGTGGCAAGTAATAGCTGTCATCAGATGGAGCCCAGCTAAGGTAAGGTATCTCTCTAATGCACAACACTTTCTTTATGAACCAAGACTCTCCCTTACACAGAGCTTAAGGTCCAATTTAAGTGAATTTAAAAGTGCTTGGAATAAAAGAAATATCTGTCCTATGGAAAAAAAAATATGCACATAACTGATATACCCCGCCCCCCCCAAAAAGATCCTCCCTCTTAAATTAAAACATATAACGTATAACAATATATAGCAGTTGCTTCTGTGCCGCTGCCACCCAGGGGACAGACTTTGGAGGAGTGGCAGGCAGTGTAACTGATCCCTGCCTGCTTTCCCCCCACTTGGTACCGCTGATCATCCTGGGAGCTTGCTGCAGGCCAAGCCCACCCGTTGCTCAGATCTGTGTGTGTGTGTATGTGTGTGTGCCACTCCCAGGATCAGCAGCAGTGACACCCAGAGCGAGGACAGCCGCTACTCCATCTTTTGGCCTCCAGGTGGTAGCGGCGTGGGGCTGACTGTTTCCTTTTTTTTCCCGTCCAACATCTTGGGGGGGATTTGGGGCAGGGCTCATTTTGCTTCTGTCTCACTGCCAATAATGGGGAATAGAAGGGGAGCTTCTATATTGGGGAATGGGAGGGGGATGCCACACTGCCTATATTTGGGAATGAAAGGGGGGATGCCACACTGCCTATATTTGGGAATGAAATGGGGGATTCCACACTACCTATATTGGGGATTGAAAGGGGGGATGCCACACTGCCTTTATTGGGGAATGAAAGAGAGGATGCCACATTGCCTATATTGGGGAATGAGAGGGGGAATGCCACACTGCCTATATTAGGGAATGAGAGGGGGGATGCCACACTGCCTATATTGGGAAATGAGAGGGGGGATGCCACACTGCCTATATTGGGGAATGAGAGGGGGATGCCACGCTGCCTATATTGGGGATTGAAAGGGGGGATGCCACACTGCCTATATTGGGGAATGAAAGAGAGGATGCCACACTGCCTATATTGGGGAATGAGAGGGGGAATGCCACACTGCCTATATTGGTGAATGAGAGGGGGGATGCCACACTGCCTATATTGGGAAATGAGAGGGGGGATGCCACACTGCCTATATTGGGGAATGAGAGGGGGATGCCACGCTGCCTTTATTGGGGAATGGGAGGGGGCATGTCACATTGCCTATAATGGGGAATGATGGGGAGAATGCTGTTTTCTTTTATGGGGGAGGTGGGTTCTTCACCTTGCCTATTTGGTTCTTGGGGTGGGGGGTTCTGCCTCCAATTCATATGTGCGTCTTATATGGCGAAAAATACAGTAAGAACCAGAAATGCAAGCTGTGTAAATTGTATACTTTCATTTAATAAGTTTTAGTAGTTCCTAACCAAAAAAAATGTAAATGCATCTCAACAGGAGTTGAGGAGCTGGGAGGAGGAATTGTCCAGAGCAGCCTTAGAGCAGAAAAATCACGAAGAACTTCTGCGAAGGAGGGAGCAAGAGCTAGCAGAGCGAGAGATAGATATCCTGGAACGAGAACTCAACATCATTATTCACCAGCTATGTCAGGAGAAGCCAAAAGTCAAGAAACGCAAAGGAAAATTTAAAAAGAGTCGACTTAAGCTAAAGGATGGCAATATCATCAGTCTCCCATCAGGTGGGTTTCTAATTTAAATCAAAGTAAACGATAAAAAACTACAAGTAATAAGTCTTGTACATTCCATTACAATGTATGTATGTGCTCTCTGACCCTTTCATTATATTCTAAGTATACAGCATGTCTTGTTCCAGAATATTCCTTACTCTTGGGTAATACATCCACAAGATGGCACTGGACTGCAGAAAACAGCTTGTGGCTCTTCCCGGCCCTATATAAGTCAGGGACCTCCCACAAATTCCCCAGTTCTTTTCTGCAGTCTGGGCTGCGAAGATAGAAGATAGCTCTCTATGTGGTGCAGGTAAGCGGGGCTTATATGCCTTCGGCCCTGCAGGACTATTCCCACCACGTAACGTTCCATATTGCTGCCTCCCAGCCTCGGCTGACAAGGTTCAGGTGTAGGTAGGTCAGTAAGCACCAGTTAGGTGCTGAGGAGCTATGCTCCTACCGCAGTCCCTGCTCTTGACAGGGTAGGCGGTTTAGGCTGATGGTGAGCCTTTTGGGATGCCCCCCCCTGCTCCGTGGGTTTTTGCCAGGCTCAACCTGTGCAGTTAACCCTTATTCCCATAGGTGTTCCCCTTCACCCTTACTCCTCCCATTGTCTCCTGGGTACCGTTGTCTCCCTGGAAATCCCAGCAGGTACTTGCGCTGCAGTCTGGGCTGTCTGTTACTGAGAAAAATGGGGATTAATTGGGCCTCCCCTCCAGAATCCCTTAGGGATCAGGGGCTCTACCAACATCAAACCGCGCCCGATAAATCATTAATTGCGTATGGCTAAAAACATATTAAATTTTATTACTTGTATACATGAGTTAAAAGAATTCCTTTGTACAAAGACACACCTTAAATACAGCGCATAGTGGATACAGTATATGTCTCAGAATTCACTCTATACACAGATTGTTAGACTCTTGTGCTTAAGTTGTGATCTTACCTTGGACCAGTCATGTTAAACTTTTTATTCGAGTGTTGGGCCGACTAGTTTCGCCTGACAATAGGCTTCATCATTGCCCATACAATAGCCTGTAGGAAATGTAAGATAACATCACTAAGAGATCCACTGAGAAAATATATAAATTCATACATACACATTACAGCAATAGTATCAATGCAAACCTCATTTATACTAAATGACGGATGTAGTTAAAATTACCCCTGGTTCCTGGGTTCTGGCTATTTGCATCCATCATATATATCCAATGTAAATAAAGCAGCAGTATAAAAGTGCTGTTCCAATCAAGAAAAGGAGCAGATACGGGTCACCAGCAGCCCACATAAGACAGTGACACCTGGAACAAAGAACAGGTTTGCCTGCTAGAAAAACTATAATGGCTATGATAGAGAGAGGATAATAACTCCTAAAAGGGCTTAAGAGAAAGTTACCTTTTAGCATCGCTAAGACGTGTGATGCGGCGTGAGAGGGAACGAAAGGCATGTGTTTCCCTCCCTCCTGTTCTTAGACCTCCAACGGCGCCATACAGGTGCGGACGCGGCGGCTGCAATCTAAATGGCCGCCCCCGTGCGTCACGCACCCACGTGTATGTCACCGCCCCCCCTTCCCTCCTTCGCTAGTCTAAGCGTCGGAGGTTGCCAGGGGGGACAGGGGCGACGCACACAATGGGGACACGCAGCGTCGTCCAGCCCCTCTAGAGGACGGAGCGCATGACGCACCCCCCGGACAACCAAGGGGGCAGAGAGCGCTAGGTGTCCCCTCTGGCGCCGTCGCATGTCTCTTTACGGGCGCCATTTTGGGGAAGGCCAGTATACAGACAGTACTGTCACGCGACACGCGAATGCCACTGCATCTCACCTGGGCCGGTGGATGCACCCCCTAGCTCCATTACCTATTTGGTTTGCAAGAAAAGATTATATTACAAAAATGAGGAAAAGTTAAAGGGACCATCACCAAAGGTTAGCCATAAGTACCCAAAGCCAATAGGGCACCTGTATGGCGCCGTTGGAGGTCTGAGAACAGGAGGGAGGGAAACACATGCCTTTCGTTCCCTCTCATGCCGCATCACACAACGTCTTAGCGATGCTATAAGGTAACTTTCTCTTAAGCCCTTTTAGGAGTTATTATCCTCTCTCTATCATAGCCATTATAGTTTTTCTAGCAGGCACACCTGTTCTTTGTTCCAGGTGTCACTGTCTTATGTGGGCTGCTGGTGACCCGTATCTGCTCCTTTTCTTGATTGGAACAGCACTATTCTTAGTATACATTACGTCCTGCTCCAAATCTAATACTTACAGTTGGGATATACTCCACCAGATGGCGCTGGACTGCAGAGACATCGAAAATAGGCTCCTCCCGGCCCCTCAAATACCCAGGGACCTCCCACAAATCCCCAGAATTTCTCTGCAGTCTGGCTGCGAAGGACGAGAAATTGGCTCTCTACTCGCAGGTGAGCGGGGTTATTAACCTGCGGCCCTGTAGGACTATTCCCACTCATTCCACTAGTAATATGCCTCCCAGCCTTGGCTGCGCTGGTCGGGTGAAGGTAGGCAGCACCGCCGTTGGTGCTTAGGAGCGCTGCTCCACCGCAATCCCCCACCAAAGGGTAGGTGGTTCAGGCTTATGGTGAGCCTCTATGGGATGCCCCTCCCGCACTATTGCCCCTGCCTATCGGTGGGTCCTATTTAAGTGGCCGCCGTCCTCCCTCATCATCCTCGTAGTCTTTGGGGGAAAAGAGGGGGGGGGTGTATGTGTATAGATATGTATGTTATGCACGTCTGTGCTTTCCCTTATTCTAAGTATACAGTACGTCCTGCTCCAGATATAATACTTACACTTGGGCTATCCTCCGCCAGATGGCGCTGTGCACTGCAGACATGCAAAAAACAGGCTCCTCCCGGCCCCTTCATATACCCAGGGACCTCCCACAAATCCCCAGATTTCTCTGCAGTGCTGACTGCGAAGACATGAAGTATCACTCTCTCGCAGGTGAGCGGGGCTATTACAGCCTGCGGCCCTGTTGGACTATTCCCACCCGTCCTCCTTGTGATGTGCCTCCCAGCCTGGGCTGCGCTGGTCGGGTGAAGGTAGGCAGCACCGCAGTCCCCCACCAAAGGGTAGGCAGTTTAGGCTGATGGTGAGCCTCTAGAGGATGTCCCTCCCGCATTATGGCCCCATGCCCTGTGTAGCGGTGGACCCTGCGTAAAGGGTCGACATCCTCCCTCGTTTCCCCCCGTATTCGGGGGAAGAGAATGGGGGGGGGGTGTGGCGGTCTCGGTATACTACATTGTTATGCTTATGGTCGTAGTTTTGCCCTTGGTGGCAAACGGGTGTCAGAGCCGCGCTGCTTGCTCTTTTTATTTGGCCACCGCCGTCTTTGCCTTCTCACTTTTTTAATTAAAATTTACTGTGGTGGGTGGCGTCGTCGTCAGACTACTAGTATCCATTAGCAGATGCTTTTAACTAGCATATGCTTGGCTTGTCAGGCCTTGACTGCTGCTTCAGAGCTTCGCGCTCTTTGGGGAAGCGGGGGCCCAGATTAGGCCCGCCCTTCGAGGTTCGTTTGGCGCCATTTTGTTGATCTTCGCGCGCGTGTTTGAGGTCCTTCTCCTCCCCAGGTCGGTAAGTGCCCTCGTGGGCGATTTCATCATTAGTGTTTTTTCTGCTACGCATGGCCCTGACACCTCTTATTCCCCTTCTGTCTTTAAGACGTCAAAGATTCCTGTGGCTTCTCCCGGCCTAACATATATTGTAGCGGGCTTACAAAATTCACCCACATTCCTAGCGGGTCTTTGGGACATCCAGGGTTGCCTATTGCGTAAATCCTTACTGGCATACATTGCATTGATAATCACCATATGGAGGCATCTCAGAACTATGTGACCAGGGTCCCTCCGGGACAAGACCGGCTGTGTACAGCGTGTGGATTGCCCCATGCTGATGTGGACAGAGCACAGGTCTGCGGACCCTGTGCTGAACAAGTATTGGCCCTGCAGACAGGGTTGCCAGTGGCTGCGCCTCGTTTCAATACACCTGTCTCCCCGTGCTTAAATCTCGGGAACGACCAGCAAGTCGTGCCGCGCAGATTGCCTACGGCCGATCAGGTGATTTCGTGGTTGGCAGAGCGCTTGGGCCGCTTTTCTTGTGCAGGGACGACTCTGCGCCCGGTCTGTGCCGCGGCCATCGCTGCAGTGGCCGCTAGAACCCTCATCAGAAAGATGATTGATCATCAACCTGAGGATCTCCCCTGGGAGGTGTTTAATGCACTCTCCAGTTGTGATGTATTTGTAAGATTTATCCTTTTGGCGCTGGATGACACCATTAGCATGTGTGCAAGAACTTCCGCCCTTGCGGTAGCTATAAGCCGACTGGTCTGGCTGCGACAGTGAGGTGTTGACGAGGCTACAAAAAAGATTCTTACTGGGCTTCCCTTTAGAGGGCGACGCCTATTCGGGGCCCGTCTGGACCTGTTTGGAAAAAAGGGCAAAACACCCCTTTACAGAAGGCGGTCTCGGCCTTCTCGGAGCAGGGGCACCCCCCCACCCCCCTATGTTAGTGTCAAACCCGAACCAGGGGTGTCCTTCCAGCTTCGTTGGTATAGATCCCTGCCCCAGGAGTGGCAGACAACGCCCTGGCCCCTCCGGCAGGACTAAGTCCAAATCTTTCACCAAGACCTCACAAGCATGATGGGGCGCCCTCGCCCGCCTGGGCGAGGGGATGGCCGCAGCACCTTACTCCTATCAGGAGGCGTCATGCCTCGTTCTGATGGAATCAGGAGGAAGTTTCCTCTGGATGCAGGATAGTGTCTGCTGGGCGGCCCCTTCCCAAGATTGTCAGGATGCTTCTGGTCCCTGCTTCTCTTCTGGTGTTGGCGCAGGCCCCGCGCGGCCTGCGAGGTCTGGGATCACCTGCAGGTTGCCCTTAATAGACAGAGGCAGGGGCCTCTACACCAACCTTTCCATATTCCTCCAAAAGGTGAGCCAATTTACATTCACAGGCGGTTTTCTGCATGGTCCTTATGCTGGACATTCTGTTCTGTGCAAGTTCGCTCTGGAAGGGGGAACCAGTGATACTGGCGGCCCTTGGGTGGCCTATTGGAGTGTAGTTTGCAGACGTGGTTCTGTGGACAGCGGACCTGTACGTCCTGTCAGGAGTGCTGACCTGATCACTCAGGCCCCCCTTTTCTATTCACCCCAATCTACAGACTCTGGTCTGGATGGTCTGACGGTTGAATCATCCACCTTGATGGTGATGGGCGTATCTTCTGGGTGTCTGTGACTTCTGGAAGCCTAGGAGTTGGCTTCTTCTTCCTCTTCTTCTGTCTTTTGTGGGGTATTGTTTACCCATATTGATTGGTGTGAGTTTTGGTCTCTCCCCTGTGGGCGCGCTCTGTTCCCAGGGTTATATAGTTATTACAGCATGGGTTGGAGTTGGCTCTCCTACTCGGTGCCCTGGTGGTTCAGGCTCTGCCCTGTCCGTCTTCTGCAGAAGTCTTTACTCAGTTCTTTGCCTGGGTTGACTTTTCTTTCAGGGATTGCTCAGCGGCATCCCCCACGTAGTTCTAGGGTCCCTGTTGGGATTTGATTTCTATTCTGTTTGCCTTGCGGAGTGTTCCCCTTTGGCTCTATTTCGGATGCTGTCTGACTGTTCTTATCCATAAGGTTGTCCTTCTGGGGATGTTACTTCAGTCGGCCGTGTGCCTGAGCGGGTGGCTCTGTTTAGCTAGCCCTCGTTCTTGATGTATATTCACCGAGATGAGGCGGTGTTCCGCCTTACGCCGGATCTTCTGCCTAAGGTGGTGTCTTAGGCTCTGGTATTTAGACATGGTCCTTCTTCTGGGCTTTATTCCTTGTAACGCTGAGGCAAGGGAATCTATTTTCCCTCAATAGGTGCTGGAATTTTTTTCCTGGATTGACTCTTGTCCCTTAGGGGGACTGATGCTCCTTGGGGTTGTAGGCACATCCAGATGTAGGTGCCTACAACCCCAAGGAGCATCTCGTCTGCCTCCGGGGGTTAAGCGGCCTTGGGCCTAGCCTTTACTTGGGTAGATATCCCTTCTGGTCCTAGGGAAGGTTTGGCTTCTTCCTGGGCTACTTATAGCTTTCATCTTGTCAGGCTGTTACTCAGGCCTATTCCTTTAAGGGGAAGATTTTCTTCTCACTCTATTTCTGCTTCCACTGGTGCCTTGGTATCTTTGGGCCTTTCAGCACCAGGTTTTGTTGAACAAGTTTGCTTGACCGCTACTTGCTTTTGTTCGTACCCCTTTCAAAGGTTGTTTTGGTTTTGACGTTAGAGCCTTTGCTCACGTCGCTCTTGGTAGCAAGGTTGCAGGTGACAGTGCTTTTTCTGTCTGCTGCGCCTTTTTTGTTGGGGATCCCACCCTACGTTATGGACACTGCTATTGGTTGTCCCAAGTGTAAGTATTATATCTGGAGCAGGACGTACTGTATACTTAGAATAATACAATTCTGTGAAATACTCACCTGTAGAATTGGTATTATACGTATACAGTACGTCCTGCTCCACCCCACCCTGGTTGCTTTTTCTGGATCCCCTGTATGGTGATTGTTATGATTGTTATCATTGTTATCATTACCAGTTACTTTTGGTGGGACAATTCTCCCGGCTTCTGGTTCACTGCTTTTCAATGCTGGGGATTTGTGGGAGGTCCCTGGGTATATGAAGGGCCGGGAGGAGCCTGTTTTTTGCATGTCTGCAGTGCACAGCGCCATCTGGCGGAGGATAGCCCAAGTGTAAGTATTATATCTGGAGCAGGACGTACTGTATACGTATAATACCAATTCTACAGGTGAGTATTTCACAGAATTGTATTTTCACATGCCTTTATTCTTGTTTCAGCCGCCGCGCTGACTTGTCTTTATTGCCTTTTAAATTTGCCGCCGCCGCGCGCTGACTTGGTTCCGCACTTGGCGACGGCATTACCTCAGGCGCTGGTGCGCCATCATTGGCTGTTGGCCTTTCTGGCTCCGCGCTCTTCGGGGGGGGCGGGGCCCGTCTTTGGCGCGTTCCGCGTCATCGCTATTACTGGCCCGCCCCTCGAGGTATACCGACGCCATCTTTTCTGCTTGGTTGGCCTATGCGCGACGGACTCCTACCTACCGCGGTCCGTAAGTGCCCTCGCGGGTGGCTTTATCTGCTTCACTTTTGTTACGATGTACTTAAGGTCTTGTCTGCTTATGTCTTTCAGGCGGGATGAACCCTTCTTGGCTTCTCCCGGCCCTGTTTTTAGTATATTACTTGTAGGCCTTGTAAAAATTATACTCCCATGTCCCTAGCGGGTTATCGGGGGCATCCAGGGTTGCTATATAGCGTTATTCCCTATCGGCGTATAGGGCCGCTATAATCACCATATGGAGGCATCCCAGGATAATGTTACCGGGGTCCCTTTGGGACAAGACCGGCTGTGTGTAGCGTGTGGGCAGCCTCATGCTGACCCTGACAAGGCGCGGGTCTGTGTACCCTGTGCTGAGCAGGTGCTTGCATTGCAATCTGCCTGCCAGTGGCTGCACCTCGTTTCACTTCACCTACTCCGCCAAGCTTAAATCTCACTCCTGCTGAGTTGCATACTAGTGGGGATTCTCAGCCTGATGTGTCTTCTAGACTGGCTACTGTTGAACAGATTATTGCGAAGTCCTTAGCGCGTAAGTCCCCTGCTAAGAAGTGGCACTTGACGCCTAATGTTACTGTTTTCCCTATGGGAACTGAGAAGTTTATGAATCTGTGTGGCTATACCCCATCTGATGAAGGGGAGCTCTTTTCTGATTCAGGCTCATCTGATGAGAGACCAAGGGGTCATGACGATTCTGGCTCTGACCCCTGGACCCCGGATGACACTAACAGATTGACCCAGATTTTTGAGGTTCTGTCTATCTCTCTCCCTGTTGAGGCTCCCAGGCAAAGAGGGGAGCTTTTCCATACAGCAAGATCACGTTTGGAATTTCCAGAGCAGGCACATTTTCATAACCTTGTGCTCAAGGAATGGGAGCGCCCCAGTAAACTTCCCGGGGTTCCAAAGAGTTGGGATAGGAAGTATCCCTTTCCTGCTGAGGTGGTTAAATGTTGGTCTACCCCCCCGAGGTGGATGTGCGGATCCTAGGGCTATCTAACACCTCTGTCATGCATTCCCCTGATTCTACTACCCTGCGGGATGCTGAAGACCGGCGTATTGATCAGCTGGCATCCCACGCCTTTGCATGTGTGGGGACGGCGCTGCGCCCGGTCTGTGCCTCTGCCATTACTGCTGTGGCCACTAGAACCCTTATCAGAATTATGCTTCATAGTGCCCCTGATGATTTGCCTTGTGAGGTGTTTAATGCACTCTCCAGTTGTGAGGTTTTTGTAAACTTTGTACGATCAGCATTGGATGACACCATCAGAATGTGTGCCAGAACCTCTGCCCTCGTGGTGGCTATACGCCGCTCTGTTTGGCTGCGCCAGTGGGCTGCTGACAACGCTGCCAAGAAGGCCCTCACTGGGTTTCCCTTTAAAGGACTGCGTCTGTTTGGAGACCGCCTGGACCTTTTTGCTAAGGGAGGCAGGTTACCCCAGCGCAGGCGGCAACCTCGGCCCTTTCGGGGTCAGGGTTCCTTCTCCTCCCCTTACCGTGGTGCGAGACAGGGAAGGAGGGTTTCTTTCCCCCGGGGCCTGGGGAGATTTCTGGGGTAGAGGCAGAGGACGTGGACGTCCTGGCTCCTCCTGGGGTCCCAAAGCTAAATCCTCTCCCAAGCCCCCCTCAGGCATGATGGGGTCCCCTCACCCATCCGGGTGGGGGGACGGCTGCAGCACTTCGCTCACGTCTGGAGGCTTCATGTCTCAGACCGGTGGATTCAGGAGGTAGTGTCCTCCGGTTACAAGTTGGAGTTTGCTGCTGATCCCCCTCCAAGATTCATCAGATCCTGGATTCCTCGGGACCCTCTGTCAGCTCAGGAGCTAGTGCAAGCAGTGCAAGGCCTCCTGGAGCTGGGGGCATCTGCCAGGTCCCTTTAAGAGAAAAAGGCAAGGGCTTTTATTCCAACCTATTCACAGTACCCAAAAAGGATGGTTCTGTCAGGCCCATCCTGGACTTAAAGATTCTCGACAAGTTTGTCAGGGGCAGGCGCTTTCGCATGGAGACTCTGCGCTCTGCCATCAGTTCCCTGCGCCAAGGGGATTTCATGACTTCTGTGGACATCAAAGATGCTTACCTTCATATTCCTGTGTTCCCAGGTCATCAAAGGTTCCTCAGGTTCGCTCTGATGGATCAACACTACTAATTTGTGGTTTTGCACTTCGGCCTCACTTCAGCTCCCAGGGTGTTTACCAAGGTGCTGGCTGGCGTGATGTCTCTGCTCAGATGTCAGGGCGTCCGCGTGCTTCCCTATCTGTACGACATCCTCATCACTTCCCAGTCTCTACATCAGGCAGAGTTGGATACTCAGCTGGTGGTGTCCATTCTGGAGTCATTTGGATGGGTGATCAACCACCCCAAGTCCTCACTGTCCCCTTCCTTGGTAACTCCATTCCTAGGAATGAATCTGGATACGGTTCAGGCAAGGATCTTCCTTCCTCAGCAGAAGGTGGACAGTCTGATTGCACAGGCTCAGTCAGGCAGCTGGTGGGCCTGATGGTGGCGTGCTTCGAAGCGGTCCCTTATGCTCAGTTCCACTTGAGGCCTCTGCAACTTCACCTATTGTCTGTATGGGACAAGGACCCAGCGTCCCTGGACAGGGTCTGTGTACTCTCCCCCCTGGTCAGGAGGTCCCTCTTGTGGTGGATGGACTCAAGGAACCTGTTGGGGGGCAGATCCTTTCTTGCCCCTTCCTGGGAGACGGTCACCACGGATGCCAGTCTTGTCAGGTTGGGGGGGGTTTCTGGAAGTCCCTACGGTTCCAGGGGAGGTGGGGCCCTCAGGGGGTCCACACACCTATCAATGTCTTGGAGCTGCGGGTGATCAGGTTAGTTCTGGCTCGCTTAACTACTCCTCTTCGGGGCCTGCCTGTTCAGGTGCGCTCGGACAACCAGACGGCAGTTGCCTACATCAATCATCAGGGAGGGACCCGGAGCAAGGGGGCCCTCCTGGAAGAGTCTCTGATCCTGACTTGGGCGGAGGCCAATGTCCCCTGCATTTCTGCCGTGTACATCCCGGGGGTGGAAAATCACCTGGCGGACTCTGAGCAGGGGTACTCTCGCCAGGGAGAATGGTCCCTATGCAGCAATCTCTGCGTCACCGTTGGGGCCAACCAGATGTGGATCTGTTTGCGTCCCGCCACAATTACAAGCTCCCAGCTTTTGTCTCTCTGTCCAGGGATCCTCTGGCCCTGACCTCAGATGCGCTAGCAATGTCATGGCAGGACTTTCAGTTCCTGTATGTCTTCCCTCCAATCCCCCTGCTGGGAAGGGTTCTGCGCAAGATTGCTCTGGAAGGGGTGCCAGCAATTCTGGTGGCCCCCAGGTGGCCAAGAAGAGTGTGGTTTGCAGACGTGGTGCAGCTGGCAGTAGATCAGTACGCTCTGCCCTTGGTGCCAGATCTGCTCACTCAGGGCTCACTACGCCATCAAATTCTGGCTTTGACGGCTTGGCTGCTGAAACTTCCATCTTGATTGAGAAGGGGCTGTCTTCCTCGGTTGTGGATACTTTGATTTAAGCTAGGAAGAAGTCTTCCTCTTCCATTTACTACAGGGTTTGGCGTGCCTACATTGACTGGTGTGAGTCTAAGTCTCTTCCCTGTCGTGTGTTCTCTATTCCCAGGATTCTGGAGTTCCTGCAGCATGGGTTGGAGATGGGGCTCCAACTCAGTACTCTGAAGGGTCAGGTTTCTGCCCTGGCTATTTTCTTCCAGAAGTCCTTTGCTCAGCACTCTCTGATCAGGACTTTTTTCCAGGGGGTCACTCATGTGCGTCCCCCACATAAGCCTATGGTGCCTGTTTGGGATCTGAACTTGGTTCTGTCAGCCTTGCAGGGTACTCCCTTTTAACCTGTGCAGGATGCTGCCTTAGCCATTCTTACGCTCAAGGTTGTATTTCTGGTGGCTATCACTTCTGTCAGGCGTGTGTCTGAGTTGGCGGCGCTGTCCATTCAGCCCCCCTACTATGAGAGACACCAGGACAAGGTGGTGTTTCATTTCAAACCTGACTTTCTACCTAAGGTAGTGTCTGCTTTTCATTTGAATCAGGATATTGTTCTTCCTTCTTTGTGCCCTAATCCTAGCAATGCTAAGGAGAGAGTTTTGCACTCTTTGGATGTGGTTAGGTGTCTGAAGTACTATCTGGTGGCTACTGCACCTTTCAGAAAAACGGATGCTCTTTTGTGGTCCCTTCTGGTCCTAGGAAGGGTTTGGCTCCTGCCAAGTCTACTATCAGCCTGCTCTGCTAAGGGGAAGAATCCTCCCTTCCACCTTACTGCTCATTCCACTCGTGCTATTGGAGCCTCTTGGGCTTTTCAGCACCAGGCTTCTGTTGAACAAGTTTGCAAGGCCGCTACTTGGTCTTCTGTTCATACCTTTTCAAAGTTTTACAAGGTTGATGTTAGGGCCTCAGCTGATGCTGTTTTTGGCCGAAAGGTTCTGCAGGCGGCAGTGGTTTAAACTGCCTGCTGCTGATTTTCTTGGGGATCCCACCCTACTTTATGGACACTGCTATTGGATGTCCCAACTGTAAGTATTAGATTTGGAGCAGGACGTACTGTATACTAAGAATAATACAATTCTGTGATTACTCACCTGTAGAATTGGTATTATGAGTATACAGTACGTCCTGCTCCAACCCACCCCTGGTTTGCATTTTCTTGGATCCCCTGTATGGTGATTGTTATCATTGTTATAGTTGATAGTTTGGATTGTTTAATTCTCAAGGCTTCTCATTAAGTGCTTTTAAATGCTGGGGATTTGTGGGAGGTCCCTGGGTATTTGAGGGGCTGGGAGGAGCCTATTTTCCATGTCTCTGCAGTCCAGCACCATCTGGCGGAGTATATCCCAACTGTAAGTATTAGATTTGGAGCAGTACGTACTGTTTACTCATAATACCAATTCTACAGGTGAGTAATCACAGAATTGTATTTTTATACTGCTGCTTTATTTACATTGGATATATATGATGGACGCAAATAGCCAGAACCCAGGAACCAGGGGTCATTTTAACTACATCCGTCATTTAGTATGAATGAGGTTTGTATTGATACTATTGCTGTAATGTGTATGTATGAATTTTTCCCGTTATTTTTCCTTTACCCTCAGAGTGCATGCTTGTGCTACTTGTGTGTATGTGGTACGCGTTCTTGGCCGGGCCGGCGGTTTGCGGCGCCGCCGGCCGTTACTGTCAGTCTCCGGGGGAGCTTCTCCCCCTCCGGCGTGGGTTCGGAGGGGGCGGGGCGCCATCCTGCGGCCCGCCCCCTCCCTCCCTCCGTGCTGCTGGTGCCGCTGCGGAGCCTGGTCACTGGCCAGGAGCCGCGTTGTGTCAGGGGAGAGGGGCGGGGTCGGGCGCTGCGCGCGGTCTGCGCCGGCCCGCCCCTCTTCTGCTTCCTTGCTGCAAGTTCCCTTCGCCTCGTGCAGGACGCCATTACCGTAAGCGCCCAGTGGGCTCCACTCTCTTCTTGGCTGTTTTTCTGCTTGTTAGCACGAGATTGATATATGTCTATTATATGTATGTGTGCCTTGGCATATGTTTATGTGCACAGCATCTGTGGGTTTGTGTGTGTGATAGTCCCTCTTTTTCTATTCCAGGCGGACCCTTCTTGAATCTTAAAGGGTCTTCCCAGTCCTAAGGTACCTGGTTTAGTTTAAGAACTCCCTATAAATCCTCCCACGCGGGACACAGAAGGGGCATCCCGGGTCGCTTATATTGCGTAATTCCCTTGGGCATTGCGACTGCCGATAAAATCACCATATGGAGGCTTCCCGGATACCGGGCTCGGGCTCCCCTTGGGGCAACCGCGGCAGTGCTTGGGGTGTGGGGTATCCCTTACTGGGGATGATGTATTCCTTTGCATACCATGCGCGCAGCAGACTATTACGCGGCAGTCTGGATCCCATGCGTCTGGTTCTGCGCCGCCGGTCTCTTCACCTACCCCTCCCCGCCTGACCCGTACCCCATGTGACGCTGTCATGTGTGGGGAGTCGCAATCTGAGGTGTGTACCAGATTGGCCAATCTTGAAAAATTATTTTCTAGCGCTGTTGCCAGAAAGGCCCCGGCTAAGAGAAAGCACTTGTCTCCAGCCACGCCGGCTTCTGATTTTGATGAGTTTGATTCCCTGGACTGGTCTGATTACCCCCCTCTAGAGGAAGGGGAGCTATTTGAGGAGTCGAACGGTCAGCAGTTTGTTGGCACTGATGCCGAACGGGGTCAGGGGGATTCTTGGGACACCCCTAAGGTCCTGGCTCATATGTTTGAGGTTCTGGCAATTTCTCCTCCGGAAGTGGCTCTTCCACAGAAGGGGGAGTTCTTTGCGGCGGCCAAGCCGCGCTTGGAATTCCCTAATCCAAAAGCATTTCGATGGCATTATTCTTAAGGAATGGGAGAGGCCTACTCGGCTTCCAGGTGTTCTTCCGGGTTGGGATAAGAAATATCCCTTTCCGGCGGATGCGGTGAAGCGATGGTCGTCCCCTCCTGAGGTGGACGCCCCTGTTTTGGGGTTGTCTAGCACCTCCGTTTTGCATTCTCCTGACTGTTCTACTCTCAAGGATGGTGAGGATAAACGCATTGACCAGATGGCTTGTCATGGTTTTGCCAGTGTCGGGTTGGCCTTGCAGCCTGTTTGTGCTTCGGCGCTTTTAGTAGTGGCTTCTAGGTCGATTGTTAGGGACCTGTTGTCCACTTCCAGGCTTGACCCGGCTAGGGATGAGTTCACTGCCTTTAAGCGGTGCGAGTTGTTTTTGTCATTTGTGCTAGCCGCCTGGATGACACCATGGTGATGTGTAGTAGAACTTCGGTTTTGCTTGTGGCTATTCGGCGGTCGGTTTGGTTACGCCGGTGGGCAGCTGATTTTGTGTCCAAAAGGTCGCTCACGGCTCTTCCCTTTTTGGGGTTGCGGCTCTTTGGAGGAAAATTGGATTCGGTCGCAAAAGAGGGGTAAGTTACCTCAGCGAAAGAAGCAACGTCGTCCCTTTCGGGGGTCGGCTTCCTTTGCTCCTTCCTTTCGTGGGGCCAGAGCTGGCAGGGGATTGGCTGTCTTCTCCTCCAGAGGTGATTCCTGGAACAGGGGCAGAGGACGTGCCCGTCCAGGTCACAGCTGGGGCTCTAAGCCCAAAGCCGCTGCCAAGCCGGCTCAGCAATGAGGGGGCACCCTCACCCTTGCGGGTGGGGGGACGGCTGCGTCACTTCTCCCAGGTCTGGGACCAGGAGGTCTCGGACAGATGGATCCGGGAAGTGGTGTCTTCCGGTTACAAGCTGGAGTTCGAGATCCGGCCTCCTCCCAGATTCTTCAGGTCTCGGGCCCAGGGTATCCGCATCGTGCCTTATCTGGACGATCTTCTCATTATGGCATCCTCTCTCAGCCGGGCGGAGCTGGATACCAGGACTGTGGTATCCACTCTGGAGAAATTCGGGTGGGTGATCAATTACACCAAGTCCTCCCTCTCTCCTTCCAGGGTGGTGTCGTTTCTGGGAATGTGTCTGGATACTTCTCAGGCCAGGGTGTTCCTTCCTTGGTCCAAGGTTCTTTTGATTCAGGAATTGACTCAGCTTCTTCTGTCCTTCCCTCGTCAGTCCATCCGGCTGGGGATGAGACTGGTGGGATTGATGGTGGCCTCTTTCGAGGCGGTTCCCTTTGCTCAGTTTCACACAAGGCAGCTCCATCTCTTGGCGGCCTGGGACAGGTCTCCGCTTTCATTGGATCAGACGTTTCTGATGTCCCCCCGGGTTCGGCGTTCCCTTCAGTGGTGGCTGGAACCAAGCAATCTGATGAGGGGCAGATCCTTTCTGACCCCTCGTTGGGAGACGGTCACCACGGATGCCAGCCTGTCAGGTTGGGGGGGGGGGTTTGGAAGGATTTTCAGTTTTAGGGACTGTGGGGGCCTCAGGAGGCTCACGATCCCATCAATGTTCTGGAGCTGAGAGCCATCAGGTTGGTTCTGGCTCACTTGACTCATCAGTTACAGGGCTTACCGGTTCAAGTTCGGTCGGACAATCGGACGGCGGTCGCCTACATCAATCACCAGGGAGGGACTCGCAGCAGGAGTGCCCTCAGGGAAGTGTCCTTGATCCTTGCTTGGGCAGAGAGCAATGTCCCATGCATCTCGGCGGTGTACATTCCGGGAGTGGAGAACACTGAGGCGGACTCCCTGAGCAGGTGCTCATCTCGCCGGGGGGAATGGTCTCTCAGCCCCAAGGTGTTTCGGTCACTTTGCCACAGGTGGGGGACTCTGGAGGTGGACCTCTTTGCCTCTCGTCACAATCACAAGCTTCCGGCATTTGTGTCTCTCTCGCGGGATCCGCTGGCTCTGGCAGTGGATGCCATGTCTCTGAGCTGGAGGGATCTGGGGTTTCTGTCCCTGTTCCCTCCGTTCCCTATGGTAGGCAAGGTGGTACGCAAGCTGGCGCTAGAGGATGTGCCGACAATCTTGATGGCTCCAAGATGGCCAAGGCATGTTTGGTTCGCAGACGTGGTGCGGTTTGGCAGCCGATCAGTTCATTCTGCCCCTTCTGCCGGATCTGCTCACTCAGGGTCAACTACTCTACCCCAATTTAGCAACGCTGGCTTTGACGGCGTGGCTGCTGAAACCTCCATCTTGGAGGAAGGTCTTTCTGATGCTGTGATTCAGACTCTGGTTATTGCTAGGAAGAGGTCTTCCTCTACCATCTACTATAGGACTTGGAGGTCTTATATTGATTGGTGTGAGGTCCGGGCCTTGCCTTGCAGGGTGTTTTCTATCCCTAGGGTTTTGGAATTTCTGCAACATGGTCTGGACTTGGGGTTGCAGCTTAGTACGTTGAAAGGGCACGTTTCTGCCCTGGTGGTTTTCTTTCAAAGGTCTTTTGCTCTTCATCCTCTGGTTAAGACTTTTTTTCAGGGGGTTAAGCATGTGCGGCCTCCTAGGAAGCCTTTGCTCCCAGTTTGGGATTTGAATTTGGTTCTTTCTGCTCTTCAGGCTCCTCCTTTTTGAGCCTTTGCAGGATATTGCTCTTTCTACGCTTACTCAGAAGGTTGCTTTTTTGGTTGCCATCACTTCCGTTCGGCGTGTATCGGAGTTGGCGGCTTTGTCCATTCAGGCCCCGTACTTTGAGAGGCATCAGGACAAGGTTGTTTTCCGCTTCAAGCCAGATTCCTTCCTAAGGTGGTTTCTGCCTTTCATCTTAATCAGGACATTGTTCTACCCTCCTTGTGTCCTAAGCCCAGCAATGACAAGGAGAGGGTCTTGCATTCTTTGGATGTGGTTCGCTGTGTGAAGTACTATTTGGTGGCTACTTCCTCTTTTCGTAAGACTGACGCCTTTTTCGTGGTGCCCTCCGGACCTAGGAAAGGTTTGGCACCCGCCAAGTCTTCTATTAGTAAATGGATTCGCCAGGCCATTGTTGGGGCCTATTCTGCCAAGGGGAAGATTCCCCCTTTTCGTGTTACTGCTCATTCTACTCGTGCTGTTGGGGCGTCCTGGGCTTTCCAGCACCAGGCCTCTGTTGAGCAAGTTTGTAAGGCTGCTACTTGGTCTTCTGTTCACACTTTTTCCAAGTTTTACAAGGTTGATGTGCGGGCCTCAGCGGATGCTGTTTTTGGCCGCAAAGTTCTGCAAGCTGCGGTGGTTTAAGTTTCTGCATTGTTGCCTTGTTTTGGATCCCCGCCCTTTATGGACTCTGCTATTGGATGTCCCAAGTGTAATGACTATCTGAAGCGGGGTGTGTGACATGCTTAGAATAATACCATTTTGTGAATACTCACCTGTAAAATGGGTATTATAAGTATGTCACACACCCCGCTTCACCCCGCCCTTTGGTATTTTGGATCCTTTATATGGTGAACCTTTCTTACTGTTACTGGTTATTTTGGCTCTTCCTGGTCCCTTTGTTTCCTTACTGCTGTCTTAATACTGGGGAATGAGTGGGAGGTCCCACGTATTTATGGACCGGGAGGGGCTCCCTTTTTTTCATGACATCTCTGCAAGATCGCCCTCTACAGGTCGGTATAAGGAGTGGGAACAGCCTAGCTGGCTTCCCGGGTACCTAAGAGCTGGGATAAGAGGTATCCCTTTCCTGCTGAGATGGTTAAACGTTGGTCATGTCCTCCAGAGGTGGATGCACCAGTTCTGGGGTTGTCCAACACATCCGTCATGCATTCCCCTGACTCTACTACACTGAGGGATGGGGAGGACAGGCGCATGGATCAGCTGGCTTGCCATGCCTTTGCCTGTGTTGGGACCGCACTCCGTCCGGTCTGTGCCTCTATCACGGCTGTTGCTATTAAAAGCCTGCTCAGGGGTCTCTTAGATGGGGCCCCTGATGATGCTGGTAGTGAAGAGTATAGAGCTCTTCTGCGTTGTGAGGAATTTGTTGCATATGTTCTCTCTGGCCTGGATGATACCATTAGAATGTGTGGCAGGGCTTCTGCCTTATTGGTGGCGATACGCCGCTCGGTCTGGCTGCGCCTGTTGGCAGCTGACAACGCTGCCAAAAAGCCTCTCACTGGGTTTCCCTTCAAGAGGCTGCGTCTCTTTGGGGAACGTTTGGACTTGTTTGCTAAAGGAGGCAAGTTACCTCTGTAGAAGGCAGCCCCGCTCCTTTCGGGGTTCAGGTGCCTTTTCTCCTTCCTACAGGGGCTCCAGAATTGGACGAGGAGCTTCCTTTGCTGGAGCCCGTGGATTTTTTTGGGGCAGGGGCAGAGGACGTGGCTGCCCTGGCCCCCCCTGGAGTCCCAAGACTAAGTCCTCCCCCAAGCCCCCTCAGGCATGAAGGGGCGCTCTCACCCATCCGGGTGGGGGGACGGCTTCGGCTCTTGGCTCACGTCTGGAGGTGTCATGTCTCAGATCAGTGGATTCAGGAGGTAGTATCCTCCGATTACAAGATAGAGTTTGCAGCCTGGCCGCCCCCAAGATTCATCAAATCTCGTGTAGCTCAAAACCTCTTGTCAGCTCAGTGTCTCTCCCTGGCTGTCCAAGGCCTTCTAGACCTAGGTGTCATCTGCCGGGTGCCCTTGAAGGAAAGGGGCAAAGGCTGCTATTCCAATCTTTTCATTGTGCCCAAAAAGGATGGGTCCATGAGACCTATCCTGGATTTAAAGCTTCTCAACAAGTTTGTCAGATTCAGACACTTTCGCATGGAGACTCTGCGCTCAGCTGTGACTTTCCTACGCCCAGGGGACTTCATGACCTCTGTAGACATCAAGGATGCTAACCTTCACGTACCTATCCTTCCAGGTCATCAGAGATTCCTCAGGTTCGCTCTGGAGGATCAGCACTACCAATTTGTGGCTGTGCCCTTCGGCCTCACCTTGGCCCCCAGGGTATTCACCAAGTTGCTGGCAGGAGTGATGGCCCTGCTGAGATCTCAGGGCATTCACATTCTTCCCTACCTGGATGACATGCTTATCGCTTCTCAGTCCTTCCATCAGGCAGTGCTGGACACTCAGAGGGTGGTGTCCACACTGGAATCATTCGGCTGGGTGATCAATCACCCCAAATCTTCCCTTTCTCCTTCCATGGTGAAGTCTTTTCTGGGCATGATTCTGAATTCAGCTCAGGTCAAGATCTTTCTTCCTCGGCAGAAGGTGGAGGTCCTTCAAGAGAAAGCTCTGCTCCTGCTGTCTTGTCCTCATCAATCCATCAGGCAGGGAATGCAGCTGGTGGGCCTGATGGTGTCCTGCTTCGAGGCGGTTCCATATGCTCATTTCCACATGAGGCCTCTTCAGCTTCACCTCTTGTCAGTATGGGATCGGGACACTGTGTCCCTGGATCATGTGTTTGTCTTGTCCCCTCAGGTCAGGCGGTCTCTAGTGTGGTGGCTGGACTCAAGGAACCTGCTGGGGGGCAGGTCCTTTCTGGCCACCCCAATTTACAAACGCTGGCTTTGACTGCCTGGCTGCTGAAACCTCTATCTTGATGGAAAAAGGGCTGCCTGCCTTGGTGGTGAATACCATGATCAGGGCTAGGAAGAGGTCCTCTTCTTCCATCTATTACAGGGTTTGGCGAACTTACATTGACTGGTGCGAGTCCCACTCGCTTCCGTCGTGTGTTTTCTATTCCTAGGATTCTGGAGTTTCTCCAACATGGTTTGGATCTGGGTCTTCAGCTCAGTATTCTGAAAGGCCATGTGTCTGCTTTGGCTATTTTTTTTCCAAAGATCCTTTGCTCAGCATCCCCTGGTCAAGACCTTTTTCCAGGGAGTTACTCACATGCGTCCCCCCACGTAAGCTTATGTTACCAGTCTGGGACTTGAACTTGGTCTTGTCTGCCCTGCAGGGGTCTCCCTTTGAGCCCTTGCAAGGGGCTGCTTTGTCCATTCTTACGCTTAAGGTGGTCTTTTTGGTGGCTATCACTCCTGTTAGGCGTGTTTCTGAGTTGGCGGCGCTTTCCATCAAGCCTCCTTATTTTGAGAGACACCAGAACAAGGTGGTGTTTCGTTTTAAACCAGATTTTCTGCCTAAGGTTGTTTCTGCCTTCCATCTCAATCAGGACATTGTTTTGCCTTCTCTGTGTCCTAATCCCAGTAACCCTAAGGAAATGGTTTTGCATTCTTTGGACGTAGTCAGAGCTCTGAAATTCTATTTGGTGGCTACTGAATCCTTCAGGAAGACTGATGCTCTTTTTGTGCTTCTGTGGATACGTCAGGCTGTGATACAGGCCTAGTCTGCTAAGGGGAAGGAACCTCCCTTCCGCCCCACTGCTCATTCTACTTGTGCTATTGGTGCCTCTTGGGCTTTTCAGCACCAAGTTTCTGTTGAACAAGTTTGTATGGCCGCTACTTGGTCTTCTGTTCATACTTTCTCAAAGTTTAAACTGTCTGCTGTTACTTTTGGGGATCCCACCCTACCTTACGGACACTGCTATTGGATGTCCCAAGTGTAAGGAATATCTTCTGGAACAGGACATGCTGTATACTTAGAATAATACAATTCTGTGATTACTCACCTGTAGAATTGGTATTATATGTATACAGCACGTCCTGTTCCACCCCACCCTTGTTATCATTATCTTTAGTTACCTCTTTATGGTGATTGTTCTTATGTTCAAATTTTCATATAATAGTTTTAGTTCTCCCGGTCTCATTTTAACTGCTTTTCAATACTGGGGATTTTGTGGGAGGTCCCTGGTGTTTATGGGGCCTGGAGGAGCCACTTTTCTGTCTCTGCAGTCCAGCGCCATCTACTGGAGTATATCCCAAGGGTAAGGAATATCTTCTGGAACAAGACGTGCTGTATACATATAATACCAATTCTACAGGTGAGTAATCACAGAATTTTATTTTTTCTCCCTCAGGAGACGGTGGAGAGTCTTCAAGCCCAAGCCAGGCTTCTTATGTCTTGCCCTCATCCCTCCATCCGGCAGGGGATGCAGCTGGTGGGCCTGATGGTGTCTTGCTTCGAGGCGGTTCCATACGCTCAGTTTCACATGAGACCTCTTCAACTTCACCTCTTGTCGGTATGGGATCGGGACCCTCTGTCCCTGGATCAGGTGTTGGTTCTGTCCCCTCTGGCCAGACGGTCTCTCTCGTGGTGGCTGGACTCAAGGAACATGTTGGTGGGCAGATCCTTTCTGTCACCGTGCTGGGAGACAGTCACCACAGATGCCAGTCTGACAGGTTGGGGGGGGCTTCTGGAAATCCCTGAAATTCCAGGGTCAGTGGGGCCCTCAGGAGGCCCACACCCCTGTCAACATTCTGGAACTGAGGGCGATAAGGTTGGCTCTCACCCAATTGACTCCACACCTTCGGGGTCGGGCTGTTCAGGTCCGCTCGGACAACCAGACGGCGATTGCTTACATCAATCATCAGGGGGGGACCCGGAGCAAGAGGGCCCTCAAGGAAGTGTCCCTGATACTGTTTTGGGCGGAGGAGAATGTTCCCTGCATCTCAGTTGTGTACATCCCGGGGGTGCAGAACCTGGAGGCAGACTCCCTCAGCAGGAGGACTTCTCGTCTCGGAGAATGGTCCCTCAGCAGCACGGTGTTTCGCTCCCTGTGCCTCCACTGGGGTCAGCCAGATGTGGATCTGTTTGCGTCCCGTCACAATCGCAAGCTTCCAGTCTTTGTCTCTTTGTCCCAGGACCCTCTGGCATTGCCCATGGATGCACTAGCAATGTCTTGGAAGAGCTTTCAGCTCCTCTGTGTTCCCTCCTTTTCCTCTGCTGGGCAGAGGAAGGGGTGCCAACCATTCTGGTGGCCCCCCGTTGGCCAAGAAGAGTGTGGTTTGCAGACCTCGTGCAGTTGGCAGTAGATCAGTACGCCCTGCCCAAGGTTCCAGACCTGCTCAATCAGGGACAGCTACGCCATCCTAATTTACAAATGCTGGCTTTAAGGGCCTGGCTGCTGAAACCTCCATCTTGATGGAAAAGTGGCTGCCTGCCTCTGTTGTTAATACCATGATTCGAGTCCTCGCCATCCATCTACTATAGGGTATGGCATGCTTACATTGACTGGTGTGAGTCTAAGTCGCTTCCCTGTCCGGTGTTTTCTATCCCTAGGATTCTGGAATTTCTGCAACATGGTTTGGATTTGGGTCTTCAACTTAGTACCCTCAAAGGTCATGTTTCTGCTTTGGCCATTTTTCTTCCAAAGATCCTTTGCTCACAATCGTCTGGTCAAGACTTTCTTCCAGGGGGTTACTCGCGTGCGTCCTCCACATAAGCCTATGTTACCAGTCTTGGTTTTGAACTTGGTCTTATCTGCCTTGCAGGGGTCTCCCTTTGAGCCTTTGCGTGAGGCCCCTTTGTCCATTTTGACGCATAAGGTTGTCTTTCTGGTGGCTATCACTTCTGTTAGGCGTGTTTCTGAGTTGGCGGTGCTTTCCATTAAACCCCCTTACTTTGAGAGACACCAGGACAAGGTGGTGTTTTGTTTTAAGCCAGATTTTCTGCCTAAGGTTGTGTCTGCTTTTCATCTCAATCAGGACATTTTTTTGCCTTCTCTGTGCCCTAATCCTAGTAACCCTAAGGAGCGGGTTTACACTCTCTGGATGTGGTCAGGACTCTGAAGTTCTATTTGGTGGCTACTGAATCCTTCAGGAAGACTGATGCTCTTTTTGTGCTCCCGTCTGGACCTAAGAAAGGTCTGGCTCCAGCTAAGTCCACTATCAGCAAGTGGATCTGTCAGGCTGTGATACAGGCCTACTCTGCTAAGGGGAAGGAGCCACCCTTCGGCCTTACTGCTCATTCTACTCGTGCTATTGGTGCCTCTTGGGCTTTTCAGCACCAAGCTTCTGTTGAACAAGTTTGCAAGGCCGCTACTTGGTCTTCTGTTCATACTTTTTCTAAGTTTTACAAGGTTGATGTTAGGGCCTCAATGCTGCTTTTGGTCGCAAAGTTCTGCAGGCGGCAGTGGTTTAAACTGCCCTCTGTTACATTTTGGGGATCCCACCCTACCTTACGGACACTGCTATTGGATGTCCCAAGAGTAAGGAATATTCTGGAACAGGACATGCTGTATACTTAGAATAATACAATTCTGTGATTACTCACCTGTAGAATTGGTATTATACGTATACAGCACGTCCTGTTCGATCCCACCCTTATCATTATTCTTAGTTACCTCTGTATGGTGATTGTTCCTATGTTCATTTTTGAATTCTTGTTCTCCTGGCTTCTTGTTAACTGCTTGTCAATACTGGGGAATTTGTGGGAGGTCCCTGACTTATATAGGGCCGGGAGGAGCCACAAGCTGTTTTCTGCAGTCCAGCACCATCTTGTGGATGTATTACTCAAGAGTAAGGAATATTCTGGAACGGGACGTGCTGTATACGTATAATACCAATTCTACAATAATTTGGAGTGGGCGTGCAAAGAACACACCAATCTCCCAAAGGAAGCACCACTACAATCAACAGTATATATTAATGATTTTATTAGTACAAAAAAAACAAAAAATTAAAATACATACACCACAAGACAAATTTAAAAACAACCAGTATGGCCAAATTCATCTATATCAATGTGTATGGCCCCCTAAGGGCCTCTTAAGTAACTGCCCTATGGGTGAATAATATTAATTATCCTAGAATAGTAATAACCCATCCTTTTTGTGCCGGAGTCTGGATGTGCATTGCAAGGGAGGACAATGTCTTGTGTCCAGTCACCATTTTATTGAGGTCCCTTTATGTTTTGTATTGT
Organism: Gastrophryne carolinensis; assembly: GCA_027917425.1. Taxonomy (NCBI): domain Eukaryota; kingdom Metazoa; phylum Chordata; class Amphibia; order Anura; family Microhylidae; genus Gastrophryne; species Gastrophryne carolinensis. Next base: position 86,065,154 of record CM051244.1, read on the forward strand.
CTTCAGTGCTGTGTTTCTGCTGGCCTTGCATGCTAATCCAACTCTATGGGATAAATCATTATTTTATGCAAGACTATTTAATTCTGCAATTCGGGGCTGATATGCATTAAGAATAAATCCATTCGTACTGATAATAATGATATATAAATACTGCAGAGGCCACTAACTTTGAATATGGCAGGAGTATATTTTGCCTACCAAAAATTTGTATTTATGAAATTCGCCCTTCTTTCCGTGTACTTTTTCTTGCTCCCACAGCATGCATTAGGCTAGACTAAAGAGGGACTATATTGTGTTTCTAATCTATACCCACTTTGTCTGTTTTTATGATTAATTTATTGATCTTTTTTGGAACTATCCAGAATTGAAACAAACCCTAATAATGTTTCTAACACCAAGGTCAGATTAATCTACCTATTCTCATGTATTCTTAGCCCTGCACAACACTGAATGGTATCAAAGGGCCTCCATCAGTAGTACCAGGTACTTACTGCGGGGGTAATCAGCAGACAAACTAGTGGGTTCTTGGAGACCCCATGCCCGATAATAGCCACCTTCTACTCACTACCGAAAGGTGCATAAGTCCTCCCCAGGGAGACACATTGTTTCGGGCATGGGGTCTCTAACAGACAAAGCCAGTAAGTATGTTGATCACCACCTTCAGACCCTGTTCCAACTGCTTCTATCCTTTGTGAAGGACACAGGGCATGTCCTCCGGATTTTGGAGGACATGAAGTGCCATCTGATTCATTCCTGGTGACACTGGATGTGGAGGCCCTATAATCTAGTATACCACATGATGCAGACATTAAAGCAGTAAAGTTCTTCTTGAATGAATTAGACATACATTTACAGATCATATGAAGGGTAAGGCCCATCTGGTCCAGGGACTTTGCCTTTAGCAGAGGACATCAAGGCAAAGCCCTGTGGGGCAAGGTTATAAAGTTTAGTGTAGAACGAGCAAAATGGCTCTGCAATCTCCTCTGACTTATGGGCAATCTTGTTACATGCATTAAAGATTTGGGGAATATACATTCTTGTGTGCATGTTTGACCTGTAATACCTTGGCCAGGAGCCTCCCGCATATTTCACCATACTCGTAAAAGGTTATGTCACATTTGACTAGGGAAGACATGACTTTCCCCAACAAGTCGATGAATTCGTCCCTGGAGGGAACTTAGCTGGGCTTCCACAGATGGAGCCAGAGACTTTTTGTGTCTCGCCTCCAACTTTGCCATTTCCTCAAGGAGCGAGGAGAATTTTTGAGAGGTTTCCTTAATATAGGCAATTCTGCTTGGATATCTGTTGCTACCGTTGGGTTTTGAATCAAACACTCACTAAGCTTCCAGGAAGAAGTTGGTCTAGAGGCCCTTGCAGCATGTATAGAAATGGAAACTGGGGCAAAGATGTTACAGAAAAGTACTACATATATGTTAGCCAATTTTTGAATGGATCTTGCCTTTAACAAATGGGAATCTACCCTTCTCACCGCAATGACTGTCTGCTGGCTCCCAGGGAATATTACCTGCCAACAGAATGCTAACAACCCCTCTTGACTTGGAATCTGGGGACAGGCTGTGAAAGACATGTGGATATCTGCGATTACCCAATGGGGAGGGGGGCACTTACTGGACAGGTGCATTTCCTGTAAGAAAACTTCCTGGGAACTCAGGCTGTGGAGCTCATTCATAATGGCTGATCGCTTTTCAGTGATGTTTAGGCCTTTCACGTTTAAGGAGATAAAGCGGACACCCGATATATTGGGGCTGGCTATAGTAGGTTATCTGATTGAGAGGGCTCACAGATGTGGAGGGAGTGTACGGAAGAAGGGAAGAGGGGGCAATTGAAGGGAAAGGAGGAGATTAAGAGAAAGCTGGGAGAAGAAAGGGAGAGGGGGGGAAAAGATAGAGAGCAATGGAAAGAAAAACTAGTAGAAGCGGCTAACCAGGTCTGGAAAACTGGATCCAGAGACTCCTCGACCAGCGTACGGCCTGGGCAGAGAGGGCCTACTTTGGGGAACAAACCGATAAAAGGCCAGCGAGGAGTCCGGTACTGGGGCAATAAAAGGTATAATGTTTCATTAACTGAAAAGCTGTCCTAAGTGGAATGAGGGAAAGGGGGTGTGGGGGGGGGGGGGGGATTCGACAAAGCCACCTGAGCCTCTAATTCAAACTGCATAGATGTAGGGATCACCAGCCACTGATTGTACGGGAATACAACAATTGTGCCTCCACCCTGGGGGAGATCACCCCTGCAAAGGCCCATATCTGCAGCAGCAGCGCAGCTGCCTGAAGATGCGCCTTGGGTGGGCCCTGCCGTATTGAGGGGAGCAAGTGCACCAGCACAGAATGAACATTAATTTTAAATAGTTGTAACTGTATTAAAACCACTTAATTGTATATGAGGCAAAACATATTGGGGGCATTCCGCGGTCCCGAAGTGGACCCGGCCCATCAACCCTGCTGCACCTGCCTCCAAACTGGCTAGGGTATGCAAAGTAGTGCTACCTTTCATCGAGGGGGGTGGGTCTGTTTGGGGCAAGAGTACAGGCAGGGCGACCAGACCACAAACAGGACCCCAGAACACCACCTAAAAAGTTATTCAAAAACTTCAGCCCACCTAATTTCAATGGCTAGTTGTTAAAACAGACAATAATATTCTAAGCATACAGTACGTCCTGCTCCAGAATAGTAATAACATGTGGGTAATCCTCCGCCTCAGGCGCCGTGCACTGCAGACATGTAGAAAACAAGCTCCTCCCGGCCCTACATATACCGAAGGACCTCCCACAAATCCCCAGATTTCTCTGCAGTGCTGAACTGCGAAGACATGAAGTATCACGCTCTCGCAGGCGAGCGGGGCTTACAGCCCAAGGCCCTGCGGGACTATTTCCACCCGTCCTCTTCAGAAGAATATGCCTCCCAGCCTGGGCTGCGCGGGTTGGGTCAAGGTAGGCAGCACCTGGTGTGCTGAACGGAGCCACGCTCCACCGCAATCCCCCTCCATAGGGTAGGCGGTCAGGCCGTTGGTGAGCCTCTAGTGGATGCCCCTGCCACAATCTTGCCCGTGCCCCTCACAGACTTAGTCCATTGACGCTGTCCGCTTCTCCCTCGCTTCCTCCCGTAACTCGGGGGAAAAGAAGGGGGGGGGGGTATGTGTGGCAGCCCTAGTGTTAAGTATCACGTTAAGACCTTTGGCTTTAATTTTATTGGTGTCAGTGTCGCGCTTTGCTATACAGTGCGAGCCGTTTGTCTTTCATTAACAACTGCCTAGACGGCAGCATCATTTCCAGTGTGTCAGCATCTTATGCATACGCCTTATATCCAAACGTTCTACTTCTTTCTGTTGGTTAGAGCTTCGCGCTCTTTGGGGGAGGCGGAGACTCGGCATGACGTGCTCCGCATCACAGCCTGGCCTGGCCCACCCCTCGAGGTTCGCTTGGCGCCATTTTGACTATCTTCGCGCGCGTGGTGCGGTTCGCCTCCTCCCTTGGTCATGTAAGTGCCCTCCGGGGCGGCATGGTTTTGTGTCTATCAGGCTGCGCATGGCACTGACTCCACCCCTCTTGTCCCATTATGTCTTTCAGACGCCAGGACTTCGGTGGCTTCTCCCGGCCTAACATATATTACAGCGGGTCCACATAAATTCTCCCACATTACTAGCGGGTCTTGGGGCATCCAGGGTTGCCTATTGCATAAATCCCTGCGGGCATACTGCTTGATAATCACCATATGGAAGCATTTCAGAATTATGTAACCGGGGTCCCTCCGGGACATGACCGGCTGTGTGCAGTGTGTGGTCAGCCCCAGGCTGAGGCTGACAGGGCACGGGTCTGCGAACAGTGTGCTGAACAGGCAGGTTTGCCAATGGCGGCACCTCCCTTCAATACTCCCGTCTCCCCGGACCTAAATATCACTCATGACGAGTCCCACTCGAGCGGGGATGACCTGCAATCCGTGCCGCGCGCGTTGCCTACTGCGGAGCAGGTGCTTTCTGAATAGGCGGAGCGTATGGGCCCTGGTAAAAAGCGGTCCCTGACGCCTCCTGGCTCCCCGGTTCCTAACGATACCGATGACTCTGCTGATATGCAGGACCTTGACCCTTCTGAGGAAGGTGAGCTATTCTCAGATTCAGGCTCCTCGAACGGGATGCCCGGGGGCTGTGATGATTCTGAGCCCGGTTCTTGGGGCCTGTGTGACACAGATGAAATTCTTATTAAGATTGTTGAGGTTTTGTCAATCTCCCCCCCCCTGGGGAGACCCCCAAGCCTGAGAAGGAGAGTTTCCATACAGCGCCGCCGCTTGGAGTTCCTAGAACAGGAACATTTCCAGAATCTTATATCCCAAGAATGGGAATCGCCTTGTAAGCTTAAAGGGGTCCCAGGGGTCTGGGAATGGAAGTACCCTTTCCCTCCTGATGTGGTTAATTTGTGGTCAGCACCTTTGGTGGTGGACGTACCGGTTATAGGGGTCACAAACCCCCCTTTCATGACGGCTCCTTTTTACCGTACCCTTCGGGATGCTGAGGACCGGCGCATTGACAGACTGGCTTCCCACGCCTTCTCGTGTGCTGGGACGGCTCTGCGCCCGGTCTGTGCCGCGGCCATCACTGCGGTTGCCGCCAGGACTCTGGTCAGAAAAGTACTAGATCACCGCCCTGAGGACCTCCCTTGGGGGGTGTTTAATGCGCTATCAGACTGTGATGCGTTTGTGAAGTTTATTCTATCAGCACTGGACGGCACCACTAAGATGTGTGCTAGAACCTCTTCCCTTGTGGTAGCTATTCGCCGCCTGGTCTGGCTGCGACAGTGGGGTGCTGACGAGGCTACGAAAAAGGCTCTCACTTGCCTTCCCTTCAGAGGACTGCGGTTATTTGGGGCCCGTTTGGACCTTTTTGATAAAAAGGGTAAAGCACCCTTGCGCAGAAGGCCGCTCCGGCCCCCCCGGGGCAGGGTCACTCCTCCACCTCCCTACGTTAGTGTCAAACACGAACCTGAGGTGTGCTTCCAACTGTTCGGTGTGGATTTTCACCATGGGGTGGGCAGGCAGTGCCCTGGGCCCTCTGGCAGGACTAAGTCCAAATCTGCCAAGACCTCCCAAGCATGAAGGGGCGCCCTCGCCCTTCTGGGCGAGGGTACTGCTGCAGCAGCTGTCTCCCATCTAGGAATGTACCTTCTCCTTCTGGTGGTTCCAGGAGGTAGTTCCCCTGGACACAGGATAGCTTTTGCTGGGCGGTCCCTCTCAGTGGTTGTCAAGGTGCTTCTAGCCCCTGCTTTTCCCTCAGGAATTGGTGCAGGCCGTACTGGGCCTACAGAGTTTGGTCTTACCTACAGGTTGCCCTTAACAGTATGGGGCTATGGCCTCTATATTAACCCTCCTCCTTTCCTCAACAGTATGAGGCAGTCTGGGCCACGCTGGCCTATGGTAGGCCTGGCAATTCTACTCTCACTGGTAGTCCCTATAGGACACCTCTGTCTTGGGACACAGGCGCCCTGTGCAAGGGGGGCTTCCGGCCTCCTGTGAAGTACTAGATCATCTTAGTTCCCCTTGTGTCTGCTGGACACCAAGACCATTACTAGTCGGTGTTGGAGGACCAACCCTGCGGATTGAGGCATTATTTGGGGCCTCTCTTTCGTTCCCAGGCTACTCGCCATGGCACGAATGGGGGTGATGTCTCGGACATGCCTGGGGGGGGGGGGGGGGGGGGCGTCTGCGTTAGGACCTACCGGGTCGTCTTTCCTTACTCCCCAGTCTCTACGTCAGGCCAAGTGGATGGGTCGGCCAGAGGTGTCCCCTGGGAGTTACTGGATGGTTGCTCAGTCACCTCAATCCCTCATGGTCCCTTGTCCGCTATCCCCATTCCTGGGATTCGGTTCAGGCTTGAGCCTTCTTCTCTGGCGATAAGGGGACTCCTGGTTACAGGGGCTCCGCCCCCCTTTACTGGCATCTTACTTTCACCAGGCGGGATGGCAGCTGGTGGGCCCGTTGGTGGCATATCAAGAGGATGTCCCTTATATACCGAGCCCTTGGGCTCTTCAGCACAGTAGGTTATTGAGCTTACATGGGGTTCCAGCACCCAGGGGCTTGGTCTGTGCTCATTCCCCCTTGGTAAGGTGGTTCCTCTGAGCTGTTCATATTCAAGGGCCTGTCAGGGGGCACCCCCTTCCTTACTTGCATCTTCCAGTGAATGGTCACCTTGGGTACCAAGTCTCGCAGGTTGGCGGGGGAGGGGAATTTCTCCCACAATCCCCCGTGGTTCCTAGGTAGGGTCCCCTAGAGGGTCCATCTTACCTGCTGGTTTTGTTGGAATGGTGTGCCTTCCGTTGACTCTATATGGCTGGACTTCTCCTCTTTTAGGATCTGTCTGTCTATTGGGGACTCCTGGTCTGTTGGATGACAATGGCCTGTTATATTATTAGTCTAGAGATTGAGGCAGGATGCGCCCACTGGAGGGTCCCTGATCCTGCCTTGGGCGGGGGTCTACGTCCTCTGCTTCTCAGCGGTATTCGCTCCAATGGATGCTCTTTAGCGGCAGGTTATGCTATCCTGGTGTCGCCCTGGGAGCCTACTAGCGTGGCTCTGTTGGGTCTCCCTTATAACACAGGGGCTCTGCCCTTGTTTTTACTGTCCCAAAATATTCTGACTCTGGTCATGGGGGCTGAGTTATCTTAGGCATAGACTTGCTATTTTATATGCCTTCTCTTCATCACCCTACTTGTGGGGTTCTGCGCACGGTCGGCGTGATAGAGAGACCCGTGAGATGGATGGCCTGGGTGGCCTTGTGAGCTGTAGTTCGCAGATGCCTCTGCTGAAGTCTGCTGACCTGTTCGCTCTCTCAGGAGTGCGGTTCTGCCCTTGTCAGGCCCCTTCCTTTGTCGTCCCAATATAAGGTCTCCTGTCTGGGGATTGACAGCTGATTCAGTCACCCCTTGGAGACGGGCCTTATCTTCTGGGTAACTCTGTATAAGGGGGGGCTGGGAGCAAGCTTCCCCAGCTTCCCCTTCCTCCGTCTATTGGGGTTTTGTGGTAACACATATTGATTGGCATGAGTCTTGGTCTCTTCCCTGTTAGACGCTCTCAGCTCCCAAGGTTTTTAGAGTCATTACAGCATAAGTTTGGGGTTGGCCCCCCATCTGGGACTCTGAAGGTGCAGGTTCTGTCCTGGCTGTTTTCCTGCAGGAGTCTGATTCTGTCGCCCTTGTGGGGAATTCTTTTGGGGATTGCTTAGCTGCATCTCCCAAGTAGTTCCATGGTCCCTGTGGGGATCAATTTCATTGTTTACCATGCGGATTTTTCCTGGGGACTTTTGCTGGATGCTGTCTAAGCAGCTTTGTAGTCCAGGTCGCTTTTCTGGGGGCTCCTGACTCCGTCAGACGTGTGCCTGAGACGGTGGATCTGGTTACTTAACCTTGGCTCGATGTGTGTGTGTGTGTGTATATATATATATATATATATATATATATTGCTACAGGCACCCCATGCCGTGGGGGTGTTCCTTCTTACGCTGGACCTCCGGTCCAAGTGGTCTGTAGGATCATTGATTTAGTCCTTTAGTCTATCTATGGACTTTATTCTTAATAATACTAATATGAGGGGCTACATTCCCTCTACAGGTGTGGCAATTTTCCCCATGAGGGTTTCCATGGCCCTTAGGGGGACTGATGCTCTTGGAGTCTGCGGGTGCCTCTTTATGTATGCGCCTGATATCTCCTTCCAGCGCCACTGCGCCCTTTGGATTAATCCTTCTTGGATGTCTCCTGATCCTGAGTAAATCCCTTGGCTTCGTGTTAGTTAGGGGTCAGTATTCCCGCCTTGGTCGGGTGACCTGTTCTATTTCCCTTAGGGGGTGTTACAAGTTTTCCACAAGGCTTCTTTGCCTGTGGGCTGGTTGGGTCGTTACACTGACCTATATTCCTCTTTAGGGGAAAGAATCTCCCCTTTTTCAGTTTATTCCGTTATTTTGGTGCTTGGGTACCACTGGCCCTTCAGCACCAGGGTGTCTCTGTTCATACCTTCAAGGTCTTGTTATGAGATTGACGTTAGAGCCTCTGCTCATGTCATGCCTGTTGCAGGTTTTGCAGGTGACAGCGCCTTACTGTCCGCTGTGCCTTGTTTTTCCTGGGAATCCCACCCTGTTTATGGACACTGCTATTGGATGTCCCACATGTTATTACTATTCTGGAGCAGGACGTGCTGTATGCTTAGAATAATACAACTCTGTGAAGTACTCACCTGTAGAGTTGATATTATATGCATACAGCACGTCCTGCTCCACCCCACCCTGGTTCACTTGTTCTGGATCCCCTGTATGGTGATTATCAATTGATATTATTACCAGTTTTCTGGGTGGTTGTTCCTCCCGGCTTCTCTTCTCACTGCTTTTCAATGCTGGGGATTTGTGGGAGGTCCTTCGGTATATGTAGGGCCAGGAGGAGCTTGTTTTCTACATGTCTGCAGTGCACGGCGCCTGAGGCGGAGGATTACCCACATTATATTACTATTCTGGAGCAGGACGTGCTGTATGCATATAATATCAACTCTACAGGTGAGTACTTCACAGAGTTTTATTTTTCCCACACTGCTCCAAAAAATCACAACTGGACGCTGGCTAAAGGAACAATAACCGCCAGAGGGGCGATACACAATAGTACAAGATATGCGGAATGCCAGTCAGACCGCATTTGCTCCTTATACAAAAATAGCCGCACTACAGTAAGTACAATCAATCAATACTTTATTCAAAAGTCATATATACAAAGGCATGTCCCAAAGTGAAGTCAAATTAAAAACAATGAAAATTCATATACAGATATAAAGTGGACCCTTCTAGACTTATAAGCCCACAGAGGGAATTAATTACTGAGGATTATAATAGTACCATATTTTATGCTAGGTACCCCGGAGTCTTCCGTATATAATGTACAAATAGAAGTTGACAGCATAAAGTGCAATTATATATTTGAAATAATGTGCAAAATAATCTCTGTGCAAAATAAGCAATGAAGTATAAGGTAAGTATGTGACAAAGTTTGTAGAAGTCCCAGTACATATACTGGGGTGCCCAGAAAGTGCTAAGTGCAGAGTATACTGTGCAAAGTGCAGAAAGATGATTGCGGTAAGGCTCCAAGGCACGTAGCAGGTACAAAATCACAGCAAAAAGTATTAGTAGTATGTGCCTGTAATGGCGTCTGTGTCCATTTGGCTAGGTGCTTAGGGGCCTAGAAGAGGAGCCAGACAAGCGCCCTGCACCACCCAGTCCCACCATGTACTGAACACCTGATAAGACAGTTCTTAGTTTCAGCAAGGACTCAACCACTCAGAAATGTTGCGTCCATTTGCGGCGCAAGAGACTTTCCCCCAGTTGATGGGAAAGGCCAGAAGGGGCCTCAGGCAGGACAAACCTGCGAGGCAGGGCCCAGGCTGAGATCAACCACAGCACCAGTGAATGTAAATCAAGTATCTACAATTAAAATTGTACTGAGTCTACAAGACTTTTTGCCGGGACCGGGAAAGGGTGCGCCACACCACATTACTACACACCCCCACGCCAACCGGCAAGGACAAGCAGTGTTACCATCTGCCTGAAGGCGAGGACCACAGGGGCTGAGCTCGATTTGAGGCCTCTCAGTCCATCACCTAAAAAGCAGTGCAAAATTACACTTATATAGGTTGGCAGTCGGGCATTGGAATTGACCAATAGAAAGACCTGAACCAGAAAATCTTGGGTGCCAAAACCCACCAACCCTCTGGAATTCTCATCTGGAAAGACACGGGTAGATTAAGGAGCCATGTCCATCAGGCAGCTCCTACGGCTCCACACCCCTCGGCGGAACTCGCAGGAGGCCTTTTGGGAGTTCCTCCGGGTGGGCTGACACTTTTCGGGTTTCGCTGCACTTGGCAAGTCCAAGGTGAGTTGCAGCCAATCCCAGATCAGCACAGGGAGCACACCCAGGAAGTTAAATAGGTCAGGCAGCCCTGAGCGGGCATGTAGAAACAAACACAGCATTGTTTTTTGACTAAGAGGTGGAAGGGAAAGCCCCACCTGTAGTTGGTGCCAGTTGATTGTAGTACGTACTGCAAAGGTTTCAACACTCGCCTCATTTGAAGGGTTTTAGATGTTAGTATGTGTATCTGCACTTCCATAAAAGTCTATCTTGCTTCCCAGGCCTTCCGCATGATCTCTTCTTTGATAGAGCAGAAATGGATGTGGCAGATTATGTCCCTTAGGCGGTGTGGGATTAGTACTTTTAGAACCCAGCGCCTGGTGCACTGTCAATCTTGATGGGTGCTGTCAGGGGTTTGCCCAGCAGGTTATTGAAGATGCCCAATATAGTGGGAGCAAGGTCATTCCCATTGGTTGCTTCTGGTACCTCTCTCAGCCTGATGTTGCGCCTATGGTGGTTTTCCAGGTCATCGAAGTGTTGTAGCAATGTTGTGGAGCGGTCCTGCTGAGATCCTGGTTTCCAGAGATACTCTTTGACAGAAACTGCATTAAAGTTCTGCTATTCGTTATTTCCTGCCTGATCAAGTCAAAGGGAGAAATTGTTGAATATGGGGCTGTGTGTGGAGGCACTGGGAGGGTTTTGCCTGGGAACTGGTGTGTAGCCATCCCATCCGCCGCTCCGCGGTGAGGAGTCGTAGGCAGCATGCACTTGGTCATGGACAGTCAAGAGATGGGTGTGAAGAGAAGTGAGGGGGCATGTGGGGCCCATAGGTGGCATTTCCTTGTGTGGCTTTGATGGAGGCTCCTGGCGGGGGGGGGGGGGCAGAGCCGGCCACCCACTGGGCCGTGACACTGACTTGAGCATGTGAGCTGGCTGGGGAGGGAGCTGGACTCAAAGTGATCAAGTCTGGGGTAGATGTCGTATCCGGTGCCTGCTCCCGCAGCCTGGCCACTTTTGTGCTTGGGGATTGAGCACTGCTTTCTCCGGTGCCAGATGGTGTGCTACATGGGAGGGTAAAGCAGAGGGCAGCAGGACAAGGTGTCAGATTACATGCTGCTGGCTGCTTAGTAATGCAGGAGTGAGCCTGGGCCAGAGACTCCTGCGCTTTAGATGGGTTCCCATCCCTGTCCCCAGGTGGACCATTTAGCATAATGAAGGTGCCAGAGCTTTGTGATCTACCGCTCCTCTGCAGCTCGGGGGTCTGCTTCACCACATAGGACGGCAGGCCCCTCATTTTGATGGTTGGGGCACTGCAGGGTAATGAGGGAGGCATCCGTGGAGGCTTCTCTACTGACCCCAATCCTCCCCCCCCCCCCCCCCCCCCTTTTCTCTGTGTCACACAGCTGGGAGCCACTGAAGGTGGTGGGCCGCTCGGTAGGGAGGTAGACTTAACGGGCTAGTGGAGGGAGTCTGAGCTAGAACTCTGCAATCTGCTGCTTGGGGGGGGGGGGGGGGGTCTTCTTTTTCGGTTTCCCCCTGCCATGGGATGGCATGGTTCCTGGAGGAGAAAAAAGGGAAGCGGGACAGAAAGCGTATGCCCCTTTGATGAAGGATAACCTGGGAGCTCAGGCATGTAACCACACACAGCCATGTCTTGGGCACGCCGCCCTGCTATTGCTATTTTCACAGTTATGTCATGTCCAACTTATTTAAACAGTGTATTTTTTTTTATTTTTATATTGTGTGATCCTTTTATGTTTTTTGATCCATCCCCTTATTTGTATTGTATATACAGTATGTGCTACATTACAGAAGATTAGATGCAAAGTTTGGCTGTATTTAACATTTAAAACATTGGATATACATTTTTAGCAAACTATTGTGATTTATTATTGCTAGCGTTAATATATGGAGCTTTTCCCCCTATGACATAGAAAGGTTTGTTTTGTAGTGTTAGTTTATTTGCTCCATATTGCTTGCACACTGTTTTGTAGTAACAATTAGGAGTGTGCTGCCACTTTTCTTGTGTGATAGCATTTTGTGGTGTTTTGGAGAAACATTGATAGTTGTGAATTTCCCCAAATACATTTCCTGCATTGGGAATTCAGTTTTAATTTCAGCTGTACTTTTGCTCTTTTGAATGCAAACCAGCATTAACTTTTCTGTTTGTTGATGGCCATTTCTAATGTTTCTGATGTTCTCTGCAGATTTTCAACATAAGTTCACTGTACAGGCGTCCCCCACCATGGACAAAAGGAAGAGCTTGATCAGCACAAAGTTCAGCCCTCCTGCAAGTCCCACTATTATCCCACGACTCCGAGCTATTCAATGTAAGTACTTTTGTGGAGAATCAGTCTAGCTATGAGCCTAGTGTGTGATCTGATGAAATGGGAGGCCTGGGTGTCTCTGGGTAAGCAAAAATAGCCATTTATTTTCTAACTCCCGGGGAAAGCACTATTGGTAGAAAGATTATATTTTGTACTTCGAGGTTTGGGTCATCCTACTAAATTATCTTTACAATAAGGAGCATCTATAATAGAAATGTTTGGATCCTAGTTTTAGTATAGATGGTCATATAATGTTGCTACAGCAGTGTATAGATTTCCCTAATCTGCCATTTAATCAAATTTCAAAGCTGTTGAAATTACAAATACACCTCATCCCACCTCTTCGTTTCCTGCCTCACCTCTTGCCCACTTCTTTCCACATTATTTTTACATGTCTGACCCTTGCCTACCTCTTCTCACCTCTGCCCACCTCTGCTTAACTCTGTATATACATTAAAGCATATACAATGCTTTAAGTCAACAGCTTTCCTGCAGTAAATGGTTTCCTGTGGTGGAACAATAACACAAGGTGACCCTTAGACCACAAAAGGCTGCGCACCCCCTGCCTTGGAGTATACCTAAAATTTTATTGAACAAACCTCGCAATAAAAATATAACAAAATACTCAAAAACCTCTAAACGGGCCAATTTACATGGTAGCATAGGACTGTTACTTTGATAACATATTCCCTATATTTGTGTCCATTAAAGAGAATTTCTTTGCAGGATGTCTGAATACCCCCCAGAACTGTGTTTTGATGTGTATTGCCTCCTAGACTCTTATGTTTTGCTTGCGTAAACTCCAAAGGTTCTCAATAGGATTGTAGTCAGGGGAGGATGGTGGTCACACCATGCATTTTTCCCTTTCTGTGCTTATAGCAGCCAATGACTCAGGAATTCAGTGTAGCGTGAGGTGGTGCATTATCATGCATGAGATGATTTTTGCAGTGGAAGCCATGGTTCTTTTTTGTATCATGGAAGAATGCGATCACCCAAGACATGACCCACCCACCTCCTTGCTTGTTGGATATAACAGCCTTGTTGGGACATAGTTGCCTTCCACCAACCATCCACTTCTCCATCTATCTGGACCATCCAGGGTTGCACTCATCAGTAAAAAAAAAAAAAGTGTTAAAAATTAGTCTTCATCTTTGTCTGGATCCACTGCAACCATTTATGCTTGTGAGTGTTGGTTAGGGATGGCCAAATTGTAGGTTTATGCATAACTGCAAGCTTCTAGAGCAGGGGTACTCAAATGGCGGACCGCGGTCCGAATCCGGACCGCAGACGCCATTTGTTCGGACCGCTGCCCAGGGCTGGTGTAGTGTCAAGGCCACATCAGCCCGTGATCCGGCGGTGCCGGTGACAATTGCCGGCCGGGGCTGTCAGAGCTGGGGGCGGGCACATGGGCGTGTAGTTGAGTACCCCTGCCATAGAGCATAGCTCTCCAGCACGAGTTCCCCACACAGTGGGAGGCTTTGAGGTTACCCGAACAGCCAGCCTGGAGGGCGGACGTGCCAGGCGTCAGGTAACAGGGCGAGCTGCCGGCTCAGGCGCGCCGTTTCTGGAGTGTAACATTCAGGCAAACAGTGAGCGAGCACGCCCGCTACCGTCACATCCCACCAAACAGGCAGCGATAAGGGCATTTTCGCGTTCACCTCCACTAAGCCAGACTGTGGCTATGGCCCCCGCCTGTGGTCCCCTGTTCGGGTGCCGCTTGATGACGCGCTGTCTCCTCCTTCCGCGGCTGCCCTGGACTCAATAGTTGGGCTGGCTGGATATTGCGGACGGTGAGAGCGCGCCGTTCGGTGGCTGTTTCGGTTTGCACCCTGGTGTGAGCCATGTTCCGGAGCTCCTGGGTCGAGCCTGAGGTAATTCCCCGCCAATATGTGTATGAAAAGCGTGCGCCGCCATGGTTTGCTCTATATAGCCGCCGCTTCCAGCGCTTGATGCGCCTGGCGCGCTCGTCCTGTCCGAGCATACGTGTTCAACCTGCGGCCCGGGGGCAGTGTAAATAGACATGTAAAGGTAGTTAAAGTTAGGCTGAGCAATTGCACAGAGAGTGATGATGGAGGGGCGTATTGCCAAATAGAGGTGGCAGTGGTGGCTTGGTGGAATGAATGGCTGGGGCAGGAGTGCGTGCACGACATTGAAGATGCAGGGGTTGTGGCAGCACATGCTCTCTGTTTGTAAACAATAAGAGCCTCCTGCTGAATCATTTAGTCAGAGCATACAGCTCTCATTGGACTCGAGCTGTGCACATGCGCCATTAGAGCAGGGAAAGGTGAGTTTTCACGGGTGGCCTGGGGATTTCACAAAGTAGGCTATCCCGATTTTGGATTCCCAGAGAGAGCCAGAGGCTGGCCCTGGAATTTTTTTGATTCCAGGCCTGACGCTGGTGGGTTATGTTCTACTTTAAAAACCTGCTTTGTAATGACATTTTAGCAACTGCTTTTTTGTATCTGATGATTTAGTCTTGCTCATTATGTCCTTCTGCAGAAACCCACATGCGCTCTTCAACCGGACCTCCAGTCAAAAAAACTAAAAAACTTTTAGTAAATTGCTCCCCTGAACCTCGTCTCTTGCAAATGGTGATATATTTGAGAGGGCTTAACTCCATTTGGATGTTGTGGTATAGCAGGGAGATTCTGTTTTATTGAACTGCATGGGAGCAGCCATTTTGCCACAAATCTGACAGGCCTGCCAGAATTCAAATAAATCTTTTTGAAATAATGTTTCATTTGTAGCCAGAAGTATAAAGCCATCAGCTCTAATGACTCAGCACTGCTCAAAAAGCTCTGAAAACATTGTAACAACATCATAAACAACTCTGCAGCAGCTGAACCCATTGACTTTCATTGATTGGTACAAAGTTACATTCATCCCTTCCAGCAGCTGTAGATCAGTGTATGAGTATAACAGGACAGACATGCTGATTCCTTTTCTGAGGTTAATATTTGTTTGGCATGGGCTGCTTATAGCAAGCCCCAGACAGCCTGCATTACGTCGAAACAATATCACACAAAACATTGCAGCCACGCTGATCTTCAGTGTAGTCAGCATTATCTCCTTCTAACATTTTATGTGGAGAGCTCTCAGCTGAACTGCAGTGTGTCTGTGTGCTAGCAAAAGCTCTCCCCCATCACCCCACTCATGTGTAATCATGGCTCTGAGGTGTGATCCAAGATGGCTGCTCCCATGTAACTCTAGGAGCACAGATATTCCGCAACAGCTGCATGGGGTTAAACCCTCTCAAGCAGCATATGCCACCGATTTGTAAAAGGGGGGCCTTATGGAAGCAAATTACTAAACCTTATTTTCTTGACTGGAGGTCACATATAGTTTCAGAGTACGGTGATCATGCTTAGGTTTTTCTGAGCTATCTGTTTTCATACCTTGTCCAAGGCATTTCACTATTTGATGCTTTGTGGTAGCAAAGAGATCCTTTTTTTTTTCTTCTTTCAGATTGCTTGAAACCTGTGGCCGGCTTAATAATGTGAAACGTCTTTTAAGTAGATTACATTTAATTGGGTGTTTTAAGAATAATTTCAGTGATCCAAAAAGCCCTGAGACTTAATACAATCCATGGGTTTTATTGGAAAACAAAAAATATCTATTATCACACTTCAATCCAGTTGGCACAATAATTTGAAATGTAGAATATATAGGAATGCTGGTGTTGCAAGTGAACAGGGTTATGTTTTGAACATTTGCTGCCATGTATATGCTGGCATGGATGATTCTAATTTCTTCCTTTTAAAAAAAAAAATGATTAGTAACTCCAGGTGACTCTAGTAAAACCAGAAATTGGAGCACCAGTGGTCAGAAGGATGAAAGTGAAGATGATGAAAAGAAGGAAACGAAAAAGAAAGGTCGCTCATGGGCAACAACCACTACATGTAGTAAAGACTCTGGAGAGGATAGGTAAGATACATTTTCTTGTAAGTTAAATTTGAATGTGGAAAAACTTAAAATCAGGGATCAAAATGATTTCTTATTAATCCCTCACCAATAGCCCATTATCTTGATATATTAATCAGCAGCAGTTTGATTTGCCAGAGTAGCCAATACCCTCCTTTAATCAAAAATGTATAACCTTAAAGTGGTCATCCCCATCTCCTCTGATCCCAGTGGGGAGGGAAGTAGAACCCCCCCACAAATTGAGACTTATTGCCAACAGTGTGCTGAAACGATGCATTACCAGTTATTTGACCTAAGATCAAAATTTTATAGTAACTGCCTCAAGTTGCATCCTCCACTACTTATGCAGTTAAACGGGGGATTGGATTGGTCAAAGGGCACATGTTTAAATAAATGGACACGCTTGAGTACCAACATAGCTGGACTAGTGCTCAGGAGCTGTTAACTTACTCAGAGCACAAACTACTTCAATTTTGGGGATTGATCGATATTAATGCGTGTTTTACTTGCGATGCTGAGTTTTAGTTACCCAACCACCTACCATGCTTGGGAACAATGACATTTTCATCACCCAGTCATTGCAGGCACACAGAGATATCACTCATTATACCTGCGCATTTCAGCAAATACAAAAGCAGGGACACTATTTTTGACCATGTGGTCAAAGCAATTCTAAAACATTAGATACAAATTATTTTTATCATTAAAAAAAAGTGGTTTGAAAAAACAATCCTTGAATTGTAGTAATTTTTTTGTGCAGAAGTTTCTTTTATTTCTAATTAAATTAATTCGGCGCTTGTTGAGCAATGACATTAAATCTCTATTGGAAAATGTGGTCAATATTTGTAGCTAATGTACAGTAGGTTATGTTTTTCACCTTTAATATTGCAGGATATCCTTGGAAAGCTCAAAGTCATGTTCTTCAAGTACATCAAACCATGGAAAGCCTATCAAAACATCTACTGCACCTGGGTTCACCACTGTTACAGAGACAGGTAAGGAAAATACATATACTTAGTATACAGTACGTCCTGCTCCAAATATACCGTATTTTTCGCCCTATAAGACGCACCTGCCCATAAGACGCACCTAGGATTTGGGGGAGAAAAATAAGAAAAAAAATATTTTAAACCAAAAACGCACCATTACAGACAGTGTGGCATTCCCCTTTCCCACTGGCCGTGTGGGATGCCCCCATTCCATTCCCTGTATACCCAGTGTGGCATCCCCCTCCCATTCCCTATATAGGCAGTGTACACCCTATTATCATAAGCAGTGGGGCATTCCCCCCTCCTATTCTCCATATAGGCAATGTGCCCCCCCATTCCCATAGGCTGTGTGGCATCCCCCTCTCCCCCCCCCATAGGCTGTGTGGCATCCCCCTCTCCCCCCATAGGCTGTGTGGCATCCCCCTCTCCCCCCATAGGCTGTGTGGCATCCCCCTCTCCCCCCATAGGCTGTGTGGCATCCCCCTCTCCCCCCATAGGCTGTGTGGCATCCCCCTCTCCCCCCATAGGCTGTGTGGCATCCCCCTCTCCCCCCATAGGCTGTGTGGCATCCCCCTCTCCCTCCATAGGCTGTGTGGCATCCCCCTCTCCCCCCATAGGCTGTGTGGCATCCCCCTCTCCCCCCATAGGCTGTGTGGCATCCCCCTCTCCCCCCATAGGCTGTGTGGCACCCCCCTCTCCCCCCATAGGCTGTGTGGCACCCCCCTCTCCCCCCATAGGCTGTGTGGCACCCCCCTCTCCCCCCATAGGCTGTGTGGCACCCCCCTCTCCCCCCATAGGCTGTGTGGCATCCCCCTCTCCCCCCATAGGCTGTGTGGCATCTCCCTCTCGCCCCATAGGCTGTGTGGCATTCCCCCTCCCCCCCATTAGTATAGGCTGCCTGGCATCCCCCTCTCCCCCCATAGGCTGCCTGGCATCCCCCTCTCCCCCCATAGGCTGCCTGGCATCCCCCTCTCCCCCCATAGGCTGTGTGGCATCCCCCTCTCCCCCATAGGCTGTGTGGCATCCCCCTCTCCCCCATAGGCTGTGTGGCATCCCCCTCTCCCCCATAGGCTGTGTGGCATCCCCCTCTCCCCCCATAGGCTGTGTGGCATCCCCCTCTCTCCCCATTTGTATAGGCTGTGTGCCATCCCCCTCTCCCCCCATAGGCTGTGTGGCATCCCCCTCTCCCCCCATAGGCTGTGTGGCATCCCCCCAATTCCCATAGGCTGTGTGGCATCCCCCCCTCCCCCAATTCCCATAGGCTGTGTGGCATCCCCCCCTCCCCCCAATTCCCATAGGCTGCGTGGCATCCCCCCCTCCCCCCAATTCCCATAGGCTGCGTGGCATCCCCCCCTCCCCCCAATTCCCATAGGCTGCGTGGCATCCCCCCAATTCCCATAGGCTGCGTGGCACCAGAACTTTCCCCCCAGTCGGCGTAAGTGAAAAAAAACCACGTCAAACTCACCTCTCCACTGACACCGCTCCGCTGAGCGGTCGGCTCCGTGAATGGGGTGGGCGTGGCCTGCGCCGCCTCAGCGTCGGCACAGGCCACGCCCACCCCATTCACGGAGCTGGCCGTAAGAAGCAGCGGCGGGAGCTCTGTCCCGGCCCCGCCGCTGCGATCGCTGTCTATTACAGGCAGCGATGACAGCGGCGGGGCCAGAGGCAGTGCCCCCGCCGCTCCTCCGCCTGCTGCTTCTTCCTGGGCACATGCGAGCACCCAGGTCAGGGCAGCGGGTGGGCGTGGCCTGCACAGACTTGGTGCAGGCCGCGCCCACCCGCTGCCCTGACCTGGGTGCTCGCATGTTCCCCAGGCGGAAGAAGCAGCAGGCGGAGGAGCGGCGGGAGCGCTGTCTCTGGCCCCGCCGCTGTCATCGCTGCCTGTAATAGACAGCGGTCGCAGCGGCGGGGCCGGGACAGAGCTCCCGCAGTGTGACAGGCAACGCGGGAGCGCCGGGAACGGGTGAGTTTTTTTTTTTTTTTTTTTTTTTACATTCGCCCGATAAGGCGCACGGGCATTTTCCCCCCACTTTTGGGGAAGAATAAGTGCGTCTTATAGGGCGAAAAATACGGTATTACAATCGGGTTATACTCCGCCAGATGGCGCTGGACTGCAGAGACATCGAAAATAGGCTCCTCCCGGCCCCTCAAATACCCGGGGACCTCCCACAAATCCCCAGAATTTCTCTGCAGTCTGGCTGCGAAGGACGAGAAATTGACTCTCTACTCGCAGGTGAGCGGGGCTATTAGCCTGCGGCCCTGTAGGACTATTCCCACCCGTTCCACTAGTATTATGCCTCCCAGCCTTGGCTGCGCTGGTCGGGTGAGGGTAGGCAGCATCGCTGTTAGGTGCTTAGGAGCGCTGCTCCACCGCAATCCCCCACCAAAGGGTAGGCGGTTCATGCTTATGGTGAGCCTCTATGGGATGCCCCTTCCGCACTATTGCCCCTGCCTATCGGTGGGCCCCATTTAAGTGGCCGCCGTCCTCCCTCATCCTCCTTGTAGTTTTCGGGGGAAAAGGGGGAGGGGGGTGTATGTGTATAGATATGTATGTTATGCATTCTGTGTATTCCTAGTATGTCACACACCCGACTTCCAAAGATCCAAGACACTTGGGAACCCTGTAGAGGGCGATCTTGCAGAGATGACATGGAAAAAGAAGCCCCTCCTGGTCCATAAGTACTGGGTTCCTCCCACTATTCCTTAGTCTTTTCGTCTCTGCAGTCGGCGAAGCATTCAGAAGATGACTCTCCTTCAAGCTGCAGGTAGCCGGGTTTGCTCCCGGCCCCTTTTTTTCTCTATTTCTGTCTGAAACTCTTTAAACCTGTTTGGTTATATTGTATGCCTCCCAGCCCTGGCTGTAGGGTTCAGGCAAAGGTAAGTACATACACCTTCTGGTGTATACAGGAGTTTTACTCCTCCGTGAGACCCAAATGTGGGTAGGCGGTTTCCGGGTTGGTTTTCCCGGCATGGGATGCCCCTGTCCCTTTATAATCCCCTTGTGCCTTATGGGTGCATTTCTATCCTCTCCCCTTTAGTTCTCCCCTGCTGGGGTAAAAAGGAGGGGGGCGTTATCTGGGCTTATTTGTCACCATGCACACAAATAAAAAAAAATAAAAAAAAGAGAAGATATATAAAATAAATCTTTATTACATATATATTTTTATGTATGTTTACTATACTATTTAATAGGATATGTTTTATTTAGATTTTCCTGTCTAGGCAGCATTCCTTTTTGCTTACCTTTTAAAGCTCTTTGTTTCTGGCTGTGTTCAGATTTGAATTTTCCTCTATTCTTGGTCATGTGATTCTGGGGGTGGGCGGGGCTTAGGCACACAGCATCATTTCATCCCCAGAGCACCCTGGTGTGCTCTCTTTGTCTGCCTGGCTCCTGCTGCTTCCCTATGGTCTTCCCTCATGGTGCGAGCTGATTTCCTGGTGCTGTGATTACCCCTCAGCTTGCTGAAGGGAGTTTTCTGCCATTTTTTTCATGCTTTGTCATTTATTGTATTGTGTGCATTGGTGACTGTTTGTTTTCTTTGTAGGTGGAAACTCTTTATTTTAAAAGGGGTTTCTCCTGGTCTTTAGCCCTTAAAGCCTTATTTGGGGGTCCATTTGTGTTAATATCCTCCCACTTGGGACTATTTAAAGGGGCATCCCGGGTAGCAATTGCGTACATCCCATATATACTTGGCGACTATAATCAATTATAGTATAATACTAAACACCATATGGAGGCATCTCAGGACAACGGGCATGCAGTTCCCTCTGCACAGACTCGGCAATGTTTTGGATGTGGGCCATCCCTTGTTGGGGATAACGCAATTCTTTGCGTCCCTTGTGCTCAATTAACTATTATGCAGCAAACTGGGGCCCAGGCTGCGGCTTCTGCCTTATCTCCTACTCCGCCATGTCTTGTCCGTACCCCCAGTGATATTGTCATGGGCGGTGAGTCGCATTCTGATTTATGTGCCAGATTGGCTCATCTTGAAAAATTAATGTCTAGCTCTGTGGCCAAGAAGGCCTCAGCTAAAAGGAAACATTTGACTCAGGCCGTCCCGGTGAGATCCTTCCAGTTAGAAGAAGGAGAATTATATGAGGAATCAGATATTTCTGATGAACAGCAATTTGTTGGTACTGTGATTGAGCAGGGTGAAGCTAGTGTTGTGGATACCCCAAAGGCTCTTGCTCAGTTATTTGAGGTTTTGGTTATCACTCCTCCTGAAGTAGTCCCTCCTCAAAAAAGGGGAATTCTTTGGAGTCTCTAAACCTCGTTTAGAATTTCCAAATCAAAAGCATTTTGATGAAATTATTCTTAAAGAATGGGAGAAGCCTGCGCGGATTCCTGGCATTCCCTTGGGCTGGGACAAGAAATATCCCTTCCCAGCTGATACTGTTAAGCGTTGGTCATCACCACCTGTGGTGGATGCCCCTGTGCTTAATTTATCCAATTCTTCTGTGCTGCATTCTCCTACTCCACTACACTTAAAGATGGAGAGGATAAGCGTATTGATCAAATGGCGTGCCACGCTTTTTCCAGTGTGGGCATCGTTCCTTTCGTGGAGTGGCCTCTTTTAACCCTTCCTTTCGGGGGTCTAGATCCGGTAGAGGATCAGCCTTTTCAGCCCCTAGAGGGAATGCATGGAATAGAGAAAAGGGACGTGGCCGTCCAAGGCAGAATTGGGGGTCCAAAACCAAATCTGCCACTAAGCCTGCTCAACAATGAGGGGACGCCCTCACCCTTACGGGTGGGGGGATGGCTGCGGTTCTTCTTCTATGTCTGGGTTCAGGAGGTATCAGACAATTGGGTTCTGGAAGTAGTTTCTTCCGGTTACAAACTGGAATTCGAGTCCCGGCCTCCTCCCAGATTTTTCATGTCCCGGATGCCGTCAGATCCGGCAATTGCGCAGGGACTGCGGGCAGCAGTAGCGAATCTGTTAAACATGGCTGTCATCGGCCTAGTGCCTCCAGCGGAAAGGAGTTTGGGGTTGCTCTCAAGCTGATAATCAAGATGGTGATCGACCGGGTTCCCAGACC
This sequence comes from Gastrophryne carolinensis, assembly GCA_027917425.1. Classification (NCBI taxonomy): domain Eukaryota; kingdom Metazoa; phylum Chordata; class Amphibia; order Anura; family Microhylidae; genus Gastrophryne; species Gastrophryne carolinensis. The sequence goes on from CM051244.1 coordinate 86,087,311, forward strand.
CCAGAGAGGAGGTGATAGAGAACGTCTTCTCCTTCAGAGAGAAACATTCTGGATACATAGGATGGACACTGTAGCACCCCGTGGACTTAATACCTCTTTTGGCTTTCACAGCTTCCTTGAACTGAGATAATCAGTTCTGACGGTCACTTGTCTCTTGCTCTTCGTGTTACCCCTTGCCCCACTCCCCACCCATTTATCCCGTCTGTATTTGTTACCCCTTCCCCTAATTTTACCTCCTACCCCACCTCCTATCCCTCTCATCCTCCCCTGCCCTCACCCGCTTTAAATTGGTCCTTTCTTTACCCCCTCTATTGGTCTCCCGGTCTTGGTTTTCCCCTCTCACTCCACTCTGTTTTCCAACCCTTGACAACCACTCTTGATGGCCTCTCCGCTCCTTTGTTCTCATTTATTTCTCCCTTTTCAGGTTCTTTATCCCCGCTTACCGCCATCCCCTTATTTCTTCCTTCATTTTCTCCTCGCTCTACCTGCTATCTTTTTCTGGTTATGCTTTGTTTTCACTCCAGGATTCTATATCCCGGTTCCTATTCTTTCCTTGGCCTCGCCTCTGAGCACTTTCCAGCTTTTTAGTACAGCCCACCACCATACTTGGCAGCCTCCCCTGTGGGCCCTTAGGGACAGTGCCACCTTTGAGTATCACCAGCCCAGCTTGGGCTCTCTACCTACCCTTCACAATGGCCATTCTGAATTATGTCCCTTTCCCATGGCTAACGGGCCAGGGCACTTTTTACTAGCCCTTGGTCGGTACGCAATATAGCGCACTTATACGCTGCTCCCTGCAGCGTCTATGTATGTGTGCGGGTTTCAATTCACAGGCGGCTGCCACGGTGCAGGCTTGTTTATCAATATTTATTACTCATTATTTGTGTTCACTGACAGGTGCCTTGTATTTATGGCTCATGGTCACGGTAATTTATACTCACCTATCCTCCCCCGATCACCGCAACCTCCGGCTCCCTGTCAGAGCTTTGACAGCTCTGACACAGCCTGCGCCCTCGTCAGCCTATCTAGGCGGCCTAAGGGCGGATCTCACAGTACAGGGCATTCTTGCCCTTGCTGTGAGGTCACTTCCGCCTCCTCCGATTGGAGGATCGTGACAGGCCGGTTGCTATGCAACCGGACTGTCTCGAGCGGCGGTTTCAGTGCTGCAGCCTTCTACAAGGCTGCAGCCTAGCGGTCTTCGCCGGGGGGGACTTCACAGGTGAGTATCTCTTATTTCCTGTTATATCATTATTGTTTGCTGTATTCTTCATGACCATGTCTTTCAGCGCTGTCAACGTATTACTGTGACGTCATTATGACGTCAGGCGGGCTTTTTCCATGCCTGCCATTGGTTTATTTGTGTATATAATGTTGCTCTGGTAAGTGCCACTTGTTGTATGTATTCCCTGGTGAAGGGGGCTCGCGGCAACCCCCGAAACGTTGGACTAATGGACTAATTGTTCCTGCTTGAATTTATTTTGTGTGCAAATATAATCTTACCCATCTTTTGCATACATGGAGTGCTGGTTTTCTTTGCAACTTCCTGGGAATGATTCTGGATACAGTTCAAGGATTTTTCCTCAGCAGAAGGTGGACAGTCTGCTGGTGCAGGTTCAGTCCCTGCTCTCTTGGCCTCATCTCTCCATCAGGCAGGGAATGCAGCTGGTGGTGGTGTCGTGCTTCGAGGCGGTTCCTTATGCCCAGTTTCACATGAGGCCTCTGCAACTCCACCTCTTGTCAGTATGGGACAAGGATCCTGCATCCCTGGACCAGGTCCTTGTTCTGTCCCCCCTAGCCAGGTGGTCCCTCTCGTGGTGGCTGGACTCCAGGAACCTGTTGGTGGGCAGATCCTTTCTGGCCCCCTGCTGGGAGACGGTCACCACGGATGCCAGTCTGACAGGTTGGGGGGGGCTTCTGGAAGTCCCTACAGTTCCAAGGGCGGTGGGGTCCTCAGGAGGCCCACACACCTATCAATATTCTGGAACTGAGGGCGATCTGGTTGGTTCTGGCTCACTTGACCCAACACCTTCGGGGCCGGCCTGTTCAGGTGCGCTCGGACAACCAGACGGCGGTTGCCTACATCAATCATCAGGGAGGGACCCGGAGCGAGGGTGCCCTCAAGGAAGTGTCTCTGATCCCGGCCTGGGCGGAGGACAATGTTCCCTGCATATCAGCTGTGTACATTCCGGGGGTGGAGAATCTGCAGGCAGACTCTCTGAGCAGGGGGACCTCTCGCCTGGGAGAATGGTCCCTCTGCGACAGGGTGTTTCACTCTCTGTGTCACCGTTGGGGCCAACCAGATTTGGATCTGTTTGCATCCCGTCACAATCACAAGCTCCCGGCCTTTGTCTCCCTGTCCCAGGACCCTCTGGCCTTGGCCACAGATGCTCTAGCAATGTCATGGCAGGACTTTCAGCTCCTGTATGTCTTTCCCCCATTCCCCCTGTTGGGCAGGGTTCTGGGCAAGATAGCTCAGGAGGGGGTGCCAGCAATCCTGGTGGCCCCCAGGTGGCCAAGAAGAGTGTGGTTCGCAGACGTGGTGCAGCTGGCAGTATATCAGTACGCTCTGCCCAGGGTTCCAGACCTGCTTACTCAGGGTCATTTACGCCATCCCAATTTACAAACTCTGGCTTTGACGGCCTTGCTGCTGAAACCTCCATCTTGATGGAGAAGGGGCTTTCTGCCTCTGTTGTTGATACCATGATAAAGGCTAGGAAGAAGTCGTCTTCTTCTATTTACTATAGGGTTTGGCGTGCCTACATTGACTGGTGTGAGTCTAGGTCTCTCCCCTGTCGCGTGTTCTCTATTCCCAGGATCCTGGAGTTCCTACAGCATGGGTTGGAGCTGGGACTTCAACTCAGTACTCTGAAGGGTCATGTCTCTGCGCTGGCTGTTTTCTTCCAGAGCATGCCCAGCATTCTCTGATCAGGACTTTTTTCCAGGGGGTTACTCATGTACGTCCCCCACGTAAGCCTATGTTGCCTTTTTGGGATTGGTCTGCCTTGCAGGGTGCTCCTTTTGAACCTGTGCATGAGGCTGTCCTGGCCATTCTTACTCTCAAGGTTGTCTTTTTGGTGGCTATCACTTCTGTTAGGCGTGTTTCTGAGTTGGCGGCGCATTCCATCCAACCCTCCTACTTTGAGAGACACCAGGACAAGGTGGTTTTTCGCTTCAAGCCAGATTTTCTGCCTAAGGTCGTGTCTGCCTTTCATCTGAATCAGGACATTGTTCTTCCTTCCTTGTGCCCTAATCCTAGTAACGCTAAGGAGAGGGTTTTGCATTCCTTGAATGTGGTTAGGTGTCTGAAGTACTATCTGGTGGTTACTGCACCTTTCAGAAAAGCTGATGCTCTTTTTGTAGTCCCTTCTGGTCCTAGGAAGGGTTTGGCTCCTGCTAAATCTACTGTCAGCAAATGGATCCGTCAGGCTGTGATTCAGGCCTACTCTGCTAAGGGGAAGAATCCTCCCTTTCGCCTTACTGCTCATTCCACTCATGCTATTGGTGCCTCTTGGGCTTTTCAGCACCAGGCTTCTGTTGAGCAAGTTTGCAAGGCCGCTACTTGGTCTTCTGTTCATACCTTTTCAAAGTTTTACAAGGTTGATGTTAGGGCCTCAGCTGATGCTGCTTTTGGCCGCAAGGTTCTGCAGGCGGCAGTGGTCCGACCTGTCTGGTGTTACCTTTGGGGATCCCACCCTGCTTTATGGACACTGTTATTGGATGTCCCAAGAGTATTGATTCTTATCTGGAGCAGGACGAACTGTATACTAAGAATAATACAATTCTGTGATTACTCACCTGTAGATTTGTTATTATGAGTATACAGTACGTCCTGCTCCACCTCACCCTTGGTTTGCATTATCCTTGGATCCCCTGTATGGTGATTGTTATCTTTGTTTTTTGGTTACTAGTTGGTTCTGTTATCATTCTCCCGGATTCTCGTTAACTGCGTTTCAATGCTGGGGATTTGTGGGAGGGGCCGGGAGGAGCCAATTTCACTGCAGTCCAGCACCATCTGGCGGAGTAATACCCAAGAGTAATGATTCTTATCTGTACACTCATAATAACAATTCTACAGGTGAGTAATCACAGAATTGTATTTTTTTTTTCTTGAAGACTTTTTGAGAAATAATCCCTTAATCAAAAGATTGTTTTGTTTTGTACCCTTAGCCAGTAAGAGACCGGGTCAGGCAAGGATGTTTCCGAGTTGGGATTACCTTGTCCCCTATCGAACCACTTAAGGACACCCCGCCTAAAGCTGCTAACCTGTAAGGTAGCCTTTATTCCCAATGATCACCTCTGCCAAAAGAGTCAATGATTTGAAAACCCTGTCTATTAACCCTTTCAGTGCCAAGCACGTAGATTCTACGTGCTTGCTTCTACTCCACTTAAGTGCCAAGCACGTAGAATCTACGTGCTTGACTTTCCCCCCGCTAGTAAAAATACTCACCTGACCCCTCGTTGGATCCGGCTGGGTCTCCTCTTTAATTTGGTGCCATCCGATCCCCCGTGGGGGGTCGGATGGCTCCAGGAGATGCTCTGATCCCCTGCCCCCCCCCCTCCTCTGGCCAGCGATCACCAAGGCATCTGACAACTGATCACCACAGGAGCTGACAATCGGGTGAGGTGAGTAAAGTAAAAAGACAATTTTTTTTTTTTTTTTTAATAAATGACATTTTTGTGTGTGTTTTTTTTTTTTATGTTAACCCTTTGAGACCCCTTTTACCAGTTCACAAGGCTGGGGTCTGGCAAGCCACCTGCAACTAGCGGGTGGCTTGCCATTAACCCCCGCACCCCCAATTACCTGCCTCCCCAAAGCCCAGGGGGGGGGCAGAAGAGCCCGGGCCCACACAGGGTATGTGGGCTCGTAGGCTGCAGGGTGGGGGGCCACAAAAGCTGGCCCCTCCACTCTGTTCCTACAAGCCCCCATAGCTGGTCTTTTTTTTTTTACCCTAACCCTTAAAATTCAAAAAAAAAAAAATTACATAGGGGGGGGGATTTTTATTTTTGTATATTTTTTTATTTTTACGGGTTAGGATTTTTTTTTTTTTATTAACCCCTTATGTTTATAGTGTGGATAGTAGTTGTATTTTATTTGTAAATGTAATAAAGTGCTCTTTTCAGTTTAGGGGATCTCCAGGGCAAGAATGGGGGGGCTACCGATACATATGTGGTACCGTTGTAATCGGGAGAAATGGGGCTATCACATGAAATATGGTTTTCATTAAAAAAAAAAAAAAAAGGTTTTATTTAAAATAAAGGAAACAATTGTTTAAAAAATATATATTTTTTTGTTTTTTTTTTTTGTTTTTTTTTAAGCAGAAATATTCAAAAAACAGTAGAAAAATTACAAACAAGACATTTCATGTTGAAGCCTAAACTCTGCTGCAAAAAATGTATATGTAATGTATATAATTTTTCTGGAAATTCCAGCAAAAATCACGGTTAATCATGCCGCAAAATGGGGAAAAATGACCTGTCAACAGAGGGTGACAAAACTTCAAGTAGGCTGACAATTAAAAGGGTTAATAGTACCTATGCATGTTGGGTATTGTTCTGCTCGGGGGACCTTGCGCTTTCAGATTTAGCTTGTTTTTTCTTGTTTGCATATTGATATTTTAGGAAAACATGGTTTTTATTCTGCTTTTTTATAATTGTTTTTAGGGAAACCCTGTGCAACCTAAGAATTCTTCAATGGATTACTTCCAGAAAGATGAGCCCTCTACAACAAGCTCAGTACTCTTAGAAAGCTTAACATGTGTACTTTCAGGGAATATATGGTTTGTGGGGATATTCTAAATTTAAAGGGTTGTTTTGGTTGAAAAATCGCAAGGTGCGCACTTTGTCTGCAGAGCTGAAATTTTTAAGTAAAATTACCGTTATGCGCATGCTTTACTTTGGGGTGTTTGGCAACTCTTCCCTTGACGGTACCTATGCATGTTGGGTATTGTTCTATTCGGGGGTTGTTGCTTTTTCAGATTTTACTTGTTTTTTTCTGTTTGCATATAGTTTTTTTTAGGAAAATGCAGGGTGGATTTGATTTAAATCTAACTGATTTAAATCACGATTTAAATCACTAGTCAGTAAGGCTTGATTTAAATCAGTGATTTAAATCAAAGTTTCTACCTAAACTAGTTCTTGCTATTTTAACATGCAAGTAGCTGAAGATTTTTAGAATCACTTTTTATATTACTTTTTTCTCCCCAGTTTAATGGTTAATCATTCATATTTGGACACCACTGTTCTGTTGTACTTAGGAAGGAGAAAAATAATCCTGACCTTAATAACAATTTAAATAGATTTATTCAACTGAAACAATAAGAACATTACAGCATAAGTTATTTGCTTAAACAAACATCCATGTTTTGTTAACTAATTTGGCTAAACAAAATATATATATATTTTAAGAAACTTAGACTGTCAGCCCGGCCGACACATGAAAAACTTAAATACTACTGTCCCTGCTGTCCTCTGTAGCTCACTAGTCATAGGTTTGTAGAACAATAGGATTAAGGTCTTTTTCTCAACTCTGTTCATGTTGTAACATTTTTGCTGTGAAGAAGAGGCTGGGACCTCTGCGGAGTCAAATTCAGTTTTGAGAACTGCGTAAGTAAAGCGAGCGTCTGTGATAATATAGGAGAGAAACTGCCCACTAATCCTACAGAAACCTCTGGAAGAGCATGGCATTGTGAATGTTACACATATACAGCCTTTATTCTACTGAGTTAAACAACTCAGCTTTATCTCATGATGGAAGAACCTCTGGATGGTAAAATATTTTCCTCAAAAAGCAGTTTATTGAAAAAAAATCCGATTTAAATCAAAAAAATCAGATTTAAATAAAAAAAATCCGATTTTTTTTAAAAAAACATTGATTTTTATCCACCCTGGGAAAATGTGGCTTTGATTCTTCTTTTTTATTCTTTTTTAGGGAAACTCTGTGCAACCAAAGAATTGATTGAGGGATTACTTTCAGAAAATTGCGCCCATGTCAACAAACCTGGTACGCCTAGAAAGCCTGAGGTGTATACTTCCAGAGAATATATAGTTTTGGGGGGGTATTTCAAATTTAAAGTGTTCTTTTTCTGGAAAGACCGCAAGGTGCGCTTAGCGCGGTGCATAGTTGTATTTTATCTGAAAATCTCCTAAAGCGCTGTTTCAGTTTGGGGGAGTCTCCTGGGCAGGAAAGGGTGTCTACCTATACATATGTGGTAACGCTGTGACCGGGATTAATTGGGGTTTCACATGCAATAAGATTTTATTGACAAACTTACATTTTTTATTACAAAAAAACACTACAAATTGCAAAAAATAGATTTCTTTTTATTTTTGTGCACATATTTCACCCAAAAGTATTGAGAATACACCTAAAAAATTACAAACAAGACATTTCATGTTAAAGCCCAGACTCTGCTGAAAAAAACAATATATCATTTTCCTGGGAAATCCCTGGAAATCCCTTCAAAAATCACATTTGAACATGGGGAGCGCAAAATAGTGCAAAATGGTCTGGCACCAAGCGTGACAAAAACTCCAGGTAGGCTGGCAGCGAAAGGGTTAAAGAACCGTACCTAAGATTTTTTCAAGACAGGTTACTCTTAAGACCAGATCCACTTTATTTGCGAAAGATTCAGACAAAATTTCACTGATTGCAGGAAGTGGTCCTACCATCTATTGATCAGGCTCAGGGACAATATCTCCGCCAAATGAAATTTCTAGATGCTAGGAGCATCCTACTCTTACATTGAAGCCACAAAGGATTCTTGGGCATACAGTGGTGTTATTTCTCTCGAATAAATCTGCAAAGAGGAGGGAATCGATGGGCCTGTTAATACCCTTCCAGTTTTGTGTTTCCAGTACAGGAGAAGGGAAGGTGGCTAAGCCATCCTGTAGTACTAAAGGAAACACTGTTACTGGTAGGACTGACTGTAATGTAATAGAACAGGGAAGACCTCAACCAGTAAACCTGCAGTGGTTACTAGGGCAGCAAGCATAGAATTGTAACTTTTTGTCCTGATTACACTATGATTTTACCATCAGTTGTGATTATGGGTCTGTTTAAATCCTAATTGCAGTGATGTAACGTGTGTTTCTTTTCTTTGTACAGAGGCTGAGAATGCTGCTGACCAATTAGCAAATCAGGTGGATTTTAAAGATTCACAGACTGTCACCCCAAACAAATCCTACCTCTGCATACCATTCCACAAAGGAGAAGATATTGAGGGTAATTTTAGTGATACCAGTGACAATCCCACGCCAGTGAACTCTGCTACAAGCACCCCCCAGTTAACTCCCACCAATAGCCTCAAACGTGGCTCTCAGCACAAGAAATGTTCAATGGTTCTCTTGGGCTGTGGAGCACTTCTTGCCACTGTTGGGCTTGGCTTCGATTTTCTTGAAGCAGGCAAGAGTCATTTGGGTCAAGAAGAACTTGAACCAAAGGAAGAAAAAAAGAAAAGGGAGAGCCTTTTCCAGCGTGCAGCCCGTCCAAGGAGAAGCACCAGCCCACCCTCGAGAAAGCTTTTTCGCAAAGAAGATTCACCATCTCACCCAGCAGAACCAACAACCTCTATCACAATGCAGTCCCTATCTTCCATTTCTGAATGTAACTCCACCCGTTCACTATTGCGCTCTGATAGTGATGAGTTGGTGGTGTATGAAATGTCCACTACACCTACAGAAGAACAGACACCGGCTGTCTGCAATCCACTGGTCAACGTTCAGGTAGAGACTTTTAAACGAGCACCAAACCAGTCCCTTACACCAACCCATGTAACTCTAAACTCTCGGCCACAGCAAGGACACAGAAGGACTCCCTCTGATGGTGCCATTAAGGTGACCCCAGCCATTGCTAATGGAACGTCACCTAACAATTGTGTAGTAAGCTCTACATGCTCAAGTGAGTGCTCAAAATGAAATATTTTATAATGATTACTGATGATAAACTGTAAATTACAGTCTAACCTAATTGTAAGCAGGGTTTTGTGTATAATATATATATAGATATAGATATAGATATATATATATATATATATATATCTATATCTATATCTATATATAGATATATGGTTTACATGCATGCAATGTTTCTATAGAAGTAACACAACATTATTCTCCCATCAGAATGTTCATTTTACAGCTACTTACTTTAAAGCTTAAAGTGGACCAACACCCACGGGTGATCGGCCCGGGAATCTATAAGATTCCCGGGCCGATCACCTCCCTCCCCGCGGGACATCAGAGATCGGGATGTCTCGCGGGGTGAAAACACCCCAAACTCCTTACCTTATCTTCGGCGGCGGCCGGCCGCCGCCGCCTCCCTCGCGCGTCTGTGAATGGCCGGCGCGGGAGGCGGCGGCGGAGGAGCCGCTTGTCCGCGGCTTGTCCGTCGGCGCTGGGAGCGGGGAGAGGTTTTTCGGGGGGTTCGGGGGGGTTTCACACAGCGGGGCACCCCGATCGGGGGTGCCCCACCGAAGTGGACCAAGACCCAGGATAGTCAAAATCCTGGGTGTTGGTCCACTTTAACAATAATTCAACATTTCTAGATCTTGTTTTTTCTTTTGGTTTAAAGCGACCAAAACCATCACAACTTCTATGCATGCAGCACCAGATACAGTAGGTTCCCAATTAGAATGAATAGACTTGTCTGACTGAAATACATTTATAGTTGGGATGGTAGGGACCATTTAGAAAAAAAAAAAAAACAATAAAGGGGTTGTCCAGACACAAACAACAAAAAGCCTATACTCTCCTTTTGTCCCATGCAGCTCCTCCATGCAGCTCCAGTGTGATCACGCAGCTCCTCCGCCAGCATTGGTATCTTCATACTTACCGAGGGCCAATTATGTCTCCCAGTGTTAGACGTTGCATGCTGGCGTTCTGCCTCAGCACTTTCCCTCTAATACAACAAATGAAGCAGGCGTGTTGGGGTGCATGAAGTCAGCTAGATGGACGCTGCCATGTCTGCTCGCCATTGTCATCGTTGGTAATTATGAAGATGGCAGCTCTGCATGGAGAAGTTGCTGGGGACAAAAGGGGAGTATAGACCTTTTTTGAAAAAATGGACACAGACTTTAAATATGGTGGCTTTTATACATTTGTGTATGCCTTGGTGTTTCAGAAGGCCCAATACGATGACATAGGCTGCAATAGTAATCTGCTTCAGCCCATCATTTTTGGGTAGATTCTTGAAATCCGCCTTGGATTGTGCAGTCTTTTCTATCATATTCCATTCCAGGGCGTCACTAATTCATATGCTTGTGGATTAACTCTCAACTGTAGGTAGGACTACAAAATAGAAAGTTGTAGCTCCTTTTGGTCTATATATACTTCCGGTTGTGCTTCCTTCTTTGTAGCAAGGATTTTATATATTTTTGCTTTTTTCCCTTTGTGAATTTTCTTTCCAATCCATTCCAGGCCGTCCAGATAGTCTTCACTGTTGGGTAACTCCGCCCTAAAGGGGGCGTGGACTGCAAGATCAAAGATGTGGCTCCTTCGGCCCCTATAAAGGCAGCTGCCTCTCAACCCAGGCCCAATTCTCTTCTTGCAGTGGAGATGCACAGATCGCTTACACTCTCTCAGGATTTTAGCAGCAGAGCGGGGCCTCCTAACCTGTCAGCCTGTTGCAGGACCCCATTTCCGCGAATTCCTCTAACCCATCTTTGTCTCCCAGCTTTGGCTGTTTTGGGATCCGTGTACGGTAGGGTGAAACGCCAGGGTCTGGGGCATTTTGGCAGAGCAAATAGCTCTGGGCCGCAGGCTTTTTTACAACAAGCAGGTCGGCCGCAGGTATCTTATGGTGAACCTGCTGAGAGACCACTGTATATACCCTCCCTTCTCCCACATGTTTTATTGTTTTTTATTGTTAATATGTGCGTGCTTGGTGTTACTATACGCGGGGGAGCAGGGGAGCTCTGTCGCCATAGCACGCTACGACGTGGAGCGCTCCACTGCCGCTCCCCCAACATACTCACCTTCCCTCGCCGTGCGGAGGCCTCTGGCAGGGGTGCTGGCCGGCGCACCCCGCGGGCTCCTCGCGAGTGAGGGGGGGGTGCTGTATGCTGACGGTCCGGGGGGCGGAGTCACGAGCGGCGGCGCACAGGCTGGCCGTCGCTCCAGTGACACTCCCCCGGCCAGAAGTTTATGGAACACGCGCGCTGCTGCGTGTTGATGTCATGCATCTGCAAGTTATCCCTCAATGCTTGAGCTGCTCCTGCGTGTCTCCGTAGCGCTCCTTCAGCGCGGTGTTGTGAGTTCTTCTCTTTCCTTCTGTTGTTGCATTTGTTAAAGGGGAAGAGGGGGCAATGCTTGTATATATTATAGTTCTATTTTGACAAGGTTATGTATATATGTATTTTATCTATAATATGTTATATATGACAGTGTGGGTCATATTTTAATTACGGTCTCCTCTCTCTTTTGATTTTAGACTGTGGGCTAAACGTTGAGGGTTGTGGTTTCTCCCGGTCCCCGTTGTAGGGGATTGGCCATAGGCTTAGGACATTAGTGTCTATTTAGCCTTTTCGAATATTATATATTAAAAATCGCCAAAATGGAGGCATCAGGGGATAGTGAGCCGGCACCCCACTTGGGCAAGACAGGCTCTGCCCCTTGTGCAGACGGAATCCCCTGGGCGGATTCAGCACAATTTGTTCCACTTGCGCCAGAGGCATTGTTTTGGACCATGAGCGGGCGGTCGCTCCTGCCCATAGTCCTGCGTTACCACCAGCCTCTCCGGATCCTCCGCTGCTGCAGTTAGCCCCTAGTGAAGGGGGAGCCAGCAAGGGGACATACGCTGATTTGGCGTGCAGGCTGGCTAGCCTTGAGAAACAGCTCTCGTTGGCAGCCCCTAAAAAGGCCTCGAGTAAGAAGCGGCACTTGGAGCCGGTTTACTCAGACGATGATTTGTATGCTTCTTTTGGCTCAGCGGAGGAAGGTGAGTCGCCAGATGACCCGCTCTCGGAAGGTGAGTTGCTCTCCACTGGAGAAGACAGCATCTCTGGTTCCTCCTCGGATGAGGATTCCTTCCTTCCGGATGATACAGAAAGCTTGCTTTCTTCCGTTTTTGATACCTTGCACATTGTCCCTTCCAAGATGGCCAAGAGAAAAAAGGGTGATTTTTTTTTCAGCCTGAAAGACAGCGGCGGGTTTTTCCAAAGCAGCCGCATTTTTCCAACATGATACTTAAGGAGTGGGAAAGGCCAAACAAGCTACCGTCTTGTTGTGGTCACATCCTCCCGAGGTGGACCCTCCGGTTTCATGTCTGTCCAACACCACTGTTATGACGTCACCTGACAATGCTTCCTTAAAAGATCCTGCAGACAAACGCATGGATCAGTTGTCTTGCCATGCTTTTACCTTGGTTGGTTCCCTCTTACGCCCTCCGTGTGCCACGGCAATTGTTTCTCTAGCCACGAGGAAAAAGGTTAAGCAGCTTGTGGCTAAGGCTAAATCTCACAAACGGGCGGAGGAGTTCAAGGTACTCGGGGCCTGTTTGGATTTCATCGACTGTTGTTACTGCCATGGACGATGTAGTCAGGCTCGGTGCCAAGACTTCGGCCTTGCTTGTAGCATTACGCCGTTCGCTGTGGTTGAAGCAGTGGTCGGCCGATGCGGCCGCCAAAACGTCCCTCACAAATTTACCCTTTGTGGGGTTCGGCTGTTCGGGGAGCGACTGGACCTTTTGGTCAAGGATGGTAAGCTCCCTCAGAGAAGAAAACCTACTCTGCCTTTTCGGCGCTCCTCTTCTTACCAGTCCTTTCGGGGGGGGTAAGAGGTTCTTCATTCTCCGGTGCCCGCAGAGATACCTGGGGCAGAGGTAGGTCCCGCAGCCGGCCCAACCCCGCCTGGGGAGCTAAGCCCAAACCTCCAGCCAAGCCTACTCAGGCATGAGGGGGTGCCCTCACCCGTACGGGTGGGGAACGGCTACTGCTGTTTGCTCCAATCTGGAGACGTCATGTCTCGGATCTTTGGATTCAGGAGGTGGTGTCGTCAGGTTACAAGATCGAGCTGGCAGCCAGACCGCCCACAAAATTTGTATGTTCAAGGGCATCTAGAAATCTGCTTTATAGCGTGAATCCCTATCGACCTATTGTGCCGCTATAATCACCGTATGGAGGCGTCTCAGGATAATGTGCTCGGGGTTCCTTTGGGACAAGCCCGGCTGTGTTTAGCTTGTGGGGTGTCCCCTACTAGTGCTGACAATGTGCGGGTCTGTGTACCTTGTGCCCAGCAGGTGCTAGCGCTGCAGCCTGGTTTACCAGTAGCTGGGCCAGCGCCTCGTATGGCTTCACCTACTCCCCCAAGCTTAAATCTGACTCCCATTGAGTTGCATACAAGTGGGGATTCTCAGCCTGATGTGTCTACTAGACTGGCTAGTGTTGAGAAGTTGCATGCTAATACCTTGGCGCGTAAGGCCTCTGCTAAAAAGCGGCACTTAACGCCTGATGTCACTCTTTTCCCTATGGAAGCTGATGAGTTTTTGGATCCGTCTGGCTATACCCCTTTGGAAGAAGGGGAGTTATTCTCTGACTAGGAGTCATCTGATGAGAGGCCCAGTGTTCATGATGATTCTGGCTCTGACCCCTGGGCCCCAGATGATACTGATAAGCTGTTGGCTCAGATTTTTGAGGTACTGTCTATCTCTACCCCGGTTGCGGCCCCTAGGCAACAGGGGGAATTGTTTCATACTGCTAAGCCACGCTTAGAATTTCCTGAGCAAGCCCATTTTAATAATCTTGTACTCAGGGAATGGGAGCGTCCCAGCAGGCTTCCCGGTGTACCTAAGAGTTGGGATAAGAGGTATCCCTTTCCTGCTGATGTGGTGAAGTGTTGGTCATCCCCTCCTGAAGTGGATGCCCCGGTCCTAGGGTTATTGAACACCTCTGTCATGCACTCCCCTGACTCTACTACGCTGCAGGATGCTGAGGACCGACGCATTGATCAGCTGGCGTCCCATGCCTTTGCATGTGTGGGACAGTGCTGCGCCCAGTCTGTGCCTCTGCCATTACGGCTGTGGCTATTAGGACCCTGCTTAGAAGTATCCTAGATGGTGCCCCAGATGTGTCCAGTGAGGAGTTTAATGCACTCTCTCGTTGTGAGGTTTTTGTGACTTATGTCCTCTTCCTTGGATGATACCATTAGAATGTGTGGCAGAACCTCTGCCCTTGTGGTGGCTATACGCCGCTCGGTTTGGCTGCGCCAGTGGGCTGCTGGCAACGCTGCCAAGAAGGCTCTCACTGGTTTTCCCTTCAAAGGACTATGCCTGTTTGGGGAACGCCTGGACCTTTTTGCTAAGGGAGGCAAGTTACCCCAGCGCAGGCGGCAGTCTCGGCCCTTTCATGGACAGGGCTCCTTTTCTTCCCCCTACCGTGGTGCCAGACAGGGGAGGGGGGTCTCCCTTACAGAGGCCCGAGGAGATTTCTGGGGTAGGGGCAGAGGACGTGGTCGACTTTGCTCCTCCTGGGGCTCTAAGCTTAAGTCTTCTCCCAAGCCCCCTCAGGCATGAAGGGGCGCCCTGACCCATCCGGGTGGGGGGACCTCTTCAGCACTTTGTTCACGTCTGGAGGCTTCATGTCTCAGACCGGTGGATTCAGGAGGTAGTGTCCTCCGGTTACAAGATAGTTTGCTGCCTGGCCCTCCCAAGATTCATCAGATCCCGGATTTCTCAGGACCCTGTGTCAGCTCAGGCTCTAGTTCTGGCGGTGCAAAGCCTTCTGGAGCTGGGGGTCATCTGTCAGGTCCCCTTACGAGAAAGGGGCAAGGGCTTCTATTCCAACCTTTTCACTGTGCCGAAAAGAGATGGGTCAGTCAGGCCCATCCTGGACTTGAAGATCCTCAACAAATTTGTCAGGTGCAGGCACTTTCGCATGGAAACTCTGCGCTCTGCCATCAGTTCCCTGCGTCCAGGGGACTTCATGACGTCTGTGGACATCAAAGATGCTTACCTTCATATTCCTGTGTTTCCAGGTCATCAAAGGTTCCTCAGGTTCGCTTTGGAAGATCAGCACTACCAATTTGTGGCATTGCCCTTCGGTCTCACTTCAGCTCCCAGAGTGTTCACCAAGGTGCTGGCAGGATTGATGTCTCTGCTCAGGTCTCAGGGCATCCGTGTGCTGCCCTACCTGGACGACATTCTCATCACTTCCCAGTCCCTACAACAGGCAGAGTTGGATACTCAGCGAGTAGTGTCCACTCTGGAGTCATTTGGCTGGGTGATCAACCATACCAAGTCTTCCCTGGCTCCCTCCTTGGTGACTCCCTTCCTGGGAATGAATCTGGATACAGTTCAGGCAAGGATTTTTCTTCCTCAGCAGAAGTAGGACAGGTCTCTTCCCTGTCATGTGTTCTCTATTCCCAGCATCCTGGAGTTCCTGCAGCATGGGTTGGAGCTGGGGCTCCAACTCAGTACTCTGAAGGGTCATGTCTCTGCCCTGGCTGTTTTCTTCCAGAGGTCCTTTGCCCAGCATTCTCTGGTTAGGACTTTTTTCCAGGGGGTTACTCATGTGCGTCCCCCACGTAAGCCTATGTTGCCTGTTTGGTATTTGAACTTGGTCTTGTCTGCCTTGCAGGGTGCTCCCTTTGAACCTGTGCAGGAGGCTGCCCTGGCCATTCTTACTCTCCACGTTGTCTTCTTGGTTGCTATCACCTCTGTTAGGCGTGTGTCTGAGTTGGCGGCGCTTTCCATCCAGCCCCCCTACTTTGAGAGACACCAGGACAAGGTGGTGTTTCGCTTCAAGCCAGATTCTCTGCCTAAGGTGGTGTCTGCCTTTCATTTGAATCAGGACATTGTTCTTCTTTCCTTGTGCCCTAATCCTAGTAATGCTAAGTAATGCTACTTTCAAAGGAATACTTAATTTTCATTGTGACAGATATATACCTTACAGGAATAAAACTATTAGACACACATGTAAACCGATGTGGCTAAATAAAAAGGTTAAGGGGGCAATAAACAACAACAAAAAAAGGCATTTAAACGTTTAAAGCAGGAAGGGACAGCGGAGACAGAAAGACTGGTCGCGAAAGAGAGTAAAACTAACCCCAAATTATTCTTTAGCTACATAAACCGTAAAGGGTACAAACCTGAGGGTGTGGGCCCCCTGAAAAGCAAGGAGGGGACTCCTATAGAGGGAAATGAGGAGAAAGCAAATTTGCTTAACAACTTCTTTGCTTCTATATTCACAAACGAATTTGACATGCCGAGTGAAATGCAGGGGAATAACCGAAACCCTCCATTAAATGTCACTGGTCTAACCAAGGAGGAAGTCCAGCACCTTCTCAAGCAGATAAAAATCGATCAGTCCCCGGGACCAGATGACATACATCCTCGTGTTTTAAGGGAGTTATGTACAGTAATAGACAAGCCGTTATTTCTAATATTTGTGGATTCCATAACTACAGGGTCTGTTCCGAGGGATTGGCGCTTGGCAAATGTGGTGCCAATATTCAAAATGGGATCTAGGGGGGAACCGGGGAACTACAGACCGGTAAGCTTAACATCTGTGGTGGGCAAGCTGTTTGAAGGTTTCTTAAGGGATACTATCCTGGAGCACCTTGGGGAAAATTACCTTATTACTCCATATCAGCATGGATTTATGAGGAATCGCTCCTGCCAGAAAAACCTAATCAGCTTTTATGAGGAGGTAAGTTCAAGATTGGATCAGGGGGAGTCATTGGATATCATATATCTTGACTTTTCTAAAGCATTTGATACTATGCCACATAAAAGGCTGGTACAAAAGATGGGAATGCTTGGACTGGGGGAAAACGTGTGCAGATGGGTGGGAAATTGGCTTAATGATCGGAAGCAGAGGGTGGTTATCAATGGTACACACTCAGATTGGGTCACTGTTACTAGTGGAGTACCACAAGGGTCAGTTCTGGGACCAATTCTCTTCAATATATATATAAATGACATTGGGTATGGATTAAACAGTAAAGTCTCAATCTTTGCAGATGATACTAAGCTGAGTAAAGTAATTAAAACAAAAGAGGACAGCAGGCAGCTACAAACAGATTTAGATAAATTGGAAGCATGGGCAGTTAAATGGCAAATGAAGTTTAACACAGATAAATGTAAGGTTTTGCACATGGGAAGGAGAAATCTGTGTCATGATTACACACTAAATAAAGAAACACTTGGTAAAACAACAATGGAAAAGGACCTAGGGGTTTTTAGTTGACAATAAGCTCAACTGTAGTAATCAATGCCAGGCAGCTGCTGCCAAAGCAAATAGGATCATGGGGTGCATCAGGAGAGGCATAGGTGCTCATGACCAGAGCATAATTTTACCCCTGTACAAGTCACTGGTCAGACCCCATATGGAATACTGTGTACAGTTCTGGGCACCTGTGCTTAAGAAGGACATATCAGAACTGGAGCGCGTTCAAAGAAGGGCAACAAAGTTAATAAAAGGAGTGCGGGGGCTAGAGTACCCTGAAAGATTGTCCAAGTTAGGTTTATTTAGTCTAGAAAAAAGACGATTGAGGGGTGATCTAATAACTATGTATAAATATATTCGGGGTAAATACAAAGATCCGTCCCACAATCCATTTATACCCTGGAGTGTAACCATAACCCGAGGGCATCCACTAAGGTTAGAGGAAAGGTGCTTTCTCCACTGACATAGGAGGGGATTATTCTCTGTAAGAGCAGTGAGACTATGGAACTCGCTGCCAGAGGAGGTAGTAATGATGGATACAGTAAAAATGTTCAAAAGTGGCCTTGATGCCTTCCTGGCATGTAATACCATTTCCAGCTATGGCTACTAGACCACTGGAAGGAGTTAAACAGGCTGAACTGGATGGACTAAAGTCTTTATTCAGCCTTACATACCATGTTACTATGTAGAGGGTCTTGCATTCTTTGGATGTGGTTAGGTGTCTGAAGTACTATCTGGTGGTTACTGCACCTTTCAGAAAAAACTGATGCTCTTTTTGTGGTCCCTTCTGGTCCTAGGAAGGGTTTGGCACCTGCAAAATCTACTATCAGCAAATGGATCTGTCAGGCCTATTCTGCTAAGGGGAAGAATCCTCCCTTCCACATTACTGCTCATTCCACTTGTGCTATTTGTGCCTCTTGGGCTTTTCAGCACCAGGCTTCTGTTGAACAAGTTTGCAAGGCCGCCACTTGGTCTTCTGTTCATACCTTTTCAAAGTTTTACAAGGTTGATGTCAGCTGATGATGCTTTTGGCCGTAAGGTTCTGCAGGCGGCAGTGGTATGACCTGTCTGCTGTTACCTTTGGAGATCCCACCCTACTTTATGGACACTGCTATTGGATGTCCCAAGTGTAAGTAATCTGATCTGGAGTAGGATGTACTGTATACTAAGAATAATACAATTCTGTGATTACTCACCTGTAGAATTGATATTATGAGTATACAGTACATCCTGCTCCATCCCACCCTTGGTTTTGCATTTCCTGGATCCCCTGTATGGTGATTGTTATCATTGTTATAGTTACCAGTTTGGTTCTGTTTAATTCTCCCGGCTTCTTGTTAACTGCTTTTCAATGCTGGGGATTTGTGGGAGGTCCCTGGTATTTGAGGGCCGGGAGGAGCCAATTTTGCTGTCTCTGCAGTCCAGCGCCATCTGGCGGAGTAATACCCAAGTGTAAGTAATCTAATCTGGAGCAGGATGTACTGTATACTCAATTCTACAGGTGAGTAATCACAGAATTGTAATTTTACAGTTTTCGTCGGGAAGCGGGGGCTCTAAAAATGTCAGACTTCCAGGCCCTCACTAGAGCCCTGTTCCACTAGAGCACAGCTGGATGCCCTTAAAGTCATTTAAACTGATGTAATTGGATCTGGGGCCTAAACTGGACCCCAAGACAATTCAGATTGTAACTCCTGCTGTAGTCAATTTTACAAACAAAATGGTGTCTCATGGAGCTCCGTGTCACCTGCACAGTGTAAGTTTCCTACTGCTGTGCATTGCAGGATTATGTCAGATACATCCAGGCTGCAACATAGTAAGCTACAAAATGGCCGCGGCCATGAGAAAATTGGTGAGGCAGCCTTCCAGCTTTGGCCACCTGCATAAAAGCGGACTAACAGTCAAAAATGACCTAAACCAGATCAACACAACAAACAGTGCTCATATGCATCCCTCCCCAGAGTCATTTAGATTGCTGCACATACAAATTAATTTACCTTTTTCTGTGGTAAATTTTAGAATCGGAATGGTGGTTCATGGATGTGCAGGCCACCTGCAAGCAGGAAGTGCTTGAGGGGTCCAGGTCTTATTTTTTGCACACATAAGGGTTTCTGCCTCTCCTCCATCTTTTTTGCTTCCCCGGGGATACATGTGTCCTTGTGTGCAGCACTTTCTTTATTAATGTGCATTTGTGTTGGGACACTACAACGATTTGTCCTGGGTGTCAATTTTATCTAGAAAAGGGAGTCTTCGATTCCACTGATTGTTCCACAGAGACTGACTGTTCTAACTGAATTAGTGGACCTTTGTCATCTTGTTACTGATGCTGGCAGAGACGAGACTAGTGACAGCCCTGCAGGCGAGAGGGCTACCCAAAATCATAAGCACACTGTCAGTCAACAAAGGGATGCCATTGCTAATTATTCAGATCATAAGACACATCCTTGGACTTAATGAATAGCCAGAAGCCTACCAGAATGAGTGTTCATGAGGTTTTTCCAGATCAGTGATTTTATTTTTTTTTTAAATCGAATCATGGGTAACATCTACCTTTGGTGGATGACCCCATTGTTTGCGTGGCAAAGTACACTTTGGTTCTCACTACTGACAGTACTTCCCTGTAGATGGAGAACTGGATTCAGTTGAACATCACATTTGCAGGAGATGGTGCAGCTTTGCGTCCCGTCTTCACTACTTCGTCTTTTGTTCTTGCAGCCTAATTATGGGGCCACCCATCAGGATTGTAGAGCCAGCATTGAGGAACATTTTAAAATTGTCTGTTAGAATAGCTATGGAAGATATCGTTAACATACTGGCCAGAAATCTTGGCGTGCTCCTCGGCTAAAACAGTGGTAGTGGTACACTATTAAGTGTACTAGAGTACCTCAGCAGAAGAAACCTAGACAACAAGGTCACAGAGCTCCTACATTTAGTTCCTTCGGCAGACTAGGCAAAATCATATGTACGTTTTAAGGCGACATCTATGCCCATTTGCCCACATCTGGCAAGCCGAAGTGGCAAACAGCTGGGTCAAGGGGGTGATATCCTCAGGATACAAGATTGAATGTTAAATTCTGCAGTCCACCTACTATATACTATATAGAGTCATTACTCCAGTGCCACATGGAGAAAAGGTTTGGTTTCTGGTTTGCCAAAACTATGGGGGGAGTCCGTTTTAGATCTCAAGGACCTCAACTCCTATATTCACACTACAAAATTCAGAATGGAGTCACTACGCTCAGTAGTGTCTGCTCTTCATCAGGGAAATTACTTGGCATCTATTGACATCTATGATGCTTATATGTATATTATATGTATATTATATGTATGTATCCCAATTTTCCAGGGTCACCTGCAATTTCTTTGCTTTGCGCAGGGTCCACCCCATTATCGGCTTGGAGCCCTCTGCTTCAGCATTTCTACAGCATACAGAGTATTCACCAAGTTGGCAGCTGTCATGTCATTCCTCCTCCGTCAGGTGCTTTGCAACCCACCATAATTTGGAAAGATCTAGGTGCTTAACTCCCTCCCAACAGGGTCTTTACCTAGGGATGCATTTAGACATGGTCTGGGCCAAGATATCTTTAACAGAATCCAAGATCAGGGAAACTGCAGGAGAATATCATAAGCATGTACTTCCTGTCTCAACTCCGTGTCTGACAGTGCATGAAGCTACTGCAACTGATGGTGGCTGCCTTGGCAATCTCCTATACAGATTCACTGCAGTTAATCATTTATCCTATTGGGACCAATCTCAGTTTGTCCTGGACAGACTACTAGTATACTTTATCAAGTATGGTTTAAACATCCCTATTTCTGTTGTCCTCTTTCCTTTACTACTCTGGGTCCTACATGAAGTAAACTGTACCTGTCTAATGGGCACAGGTCCTGATTTGTTTAGTGCAGTTCCTCTGGGGGATAATCGATCAACCCAGTAAATGGATTTGGCAACCACACACTCCTGCCTAAGGTGGTCTCTTCTTTTCACCTTAACAAGCAAATGCTACTGCCACCTTTATGTCCTTGCCCTATCCATCACAAGGGCAGGCTTCTTTAACTTAACTGCCTGTAAGGGCATCTGCCTATGCAGCTTTTGAGCACAAGGTGTGGCAGGTGTTGGTGGATTCCTCAGCAGAGGTCTGAACCTCGGGCCTTGTTTTTCATTGATGGTTCCACTTTTGTTTATTTTTGCTTGTTGGGACTCCGCCCTAGGAAAAGAGTACTGCTTTGGGATGTCCGATGAGTATATGAATTCTCTAGATGCTCTGGAATGGAAGATGAGAGAGTTACCTCTGTGAATTCTCACCTGTAGAATAGTTTTCTCTCTCCTTCCATTCTAGGACATCACACACTCATCCTGTCTATTGTGTTTGATTTTGGTAACTGCTGGTGCATTTATTATGAGTAAGCAGGTTGACCTGGATCTGCATATAATGTGTGTGTTTAGCAATTACAATAATAAAATAAACTATTTAAAATTGGCTTTCAATTTGGGTAAATATGCCTTTTTCCTTCCACCCGGGCTGCTGTCTTACTGATTCTTACTGAATGGAAAGCCAAAAGTATATGTAGACCGGGAGGAGCTTCACCCTTTTGTCTTGCAGTCCCGCCTATAATTGAGAGACTTAACCCATGGGTATATGAATAAGTGATGCACTGGAATGAGAGAAGAGAGAAAACAATTATACAGGTGAGAAATCATAATGTATTTTTAGCTATCTGCAGTGACCGTCTGGGGAGGTGTTTTGTATTCAGAAAATCCTGTATTCTGTGTTTATTATTTTCTATTTCTTCGCATGTGTATATAATAGCAATGCGTTCAAGGACTGTATGGAGGGGTGTTGTCCACTTTGGGTCCAAGGATTCGAATGGTAGTAGAGGGGAATACAGAAGGATCACATTTAGAACCAAGTAATCTGTTATTAGTTATGTTTGTTTCAAATGCACATTAAAATCTTATGTGTTTTCCTTAGGTATTCTGTCCCCGAGCAGAGACCCACAAGAGTTTCCCCGTCTTCCTGACCCTAATATAGTTTTTCCTCCAACCCCACGCCGCTGGAATATTCCACAAGATTCAACACTGGAAAGACCTAAAACTTTAGAGTTTGTTCCCAGACCTCGCCCATCTACCTACAAACAAAGACTTGATTCATGGTGGTTTGTGTCCCCCAGCAGAAACCGAGGTGAATCTCCCGCTAATAGCTCATGCACTGAAACGCCTAGCAACATGGACTTTGCCAGCAGTAGTGGGAGCACCGTGGAAGAGAGGTCTGGCTTCATTCCTTACCATTTGACACAACCTGTAGGCGAACGGACACTGTTGGATGTAGATGTAGAAGGTCAGAGTCAAGATAGCACTGTTCCACTATGCAGAACCAAACTTAAAACATTTAAAGCTACAACCTGTGAACAAAAACAAGAATTCTGGTCTTAAACAGGCGTGTCAACCTGCAGTCGGCAGAAATGTGACAAGGCCATGTATCTTGCACTAAATGCACTTTGAGGATTCACAAGATCACTGGAAGGCAATATGAATTGTAGTCATTATGCTGCTTGTGCTTATATATACATCTGCCTTTTTATTCCTTGAAGTCTTAGCAATAGTCTATACTTAGACCTTTGAAATTCCCATGAGCTCCTTGTGATGTATACCAAGTTTTGAGCTTCATATGAGATTGCCCTTTTTAGGAGAGAAAAACGTGTACAGTAGCTAGATGTAAATCCTATATCCAGCTTTTTTTTGCTATCTGATATGTAACTACATGTCTTGGTTTCCTTCTCTCTTCATTTCATAGGGCCACAGTTTGTGTATCGTTTCAGCTTCAGCTAAATACTCATATACGATATATGCAATTGGGGTGCAGGATCCCCCTGTCAATTTTTACCTTGTTAGTTGTGGTGGTTTCTTATTTCTTTGGTTTTATTTTTACTTTATCCCCAGTTTGTTTCCTGTTCTTGGCAACATGAAAGGGAAAGAAGGTGGGAAATGTGCACTGAGGAAAGTAGCGGCGTTAGATAAAATACGTAGGGCAATATAATATGAGCCCTATTCCGATGTTAGTTTTGTACTCTAAATGGCCATTTTGTTTGTCTGAATTGAGGACTTATGCTGGCTTGCTCAGTTTAAAGTGGCCTTCCAGCAGTCACACAGGATGTTATTATTTTTGGGACATTAGAATGTTTTATTTTTGTCCACGTTTCTCCTCTCCCTAGTTTCCTGCAAAGAAAAGCTTTTCTGCCACACAATGGGTGAGTATATTTTTACTTAATGGGAAACTTCACTTTTATGAATTGGACATTAGAACATATCCACTGACCAGCTCAATGCTCCGTGGCTTAGCTGCCGATACTCCCACTGTGTGTTGGGGGCCAGTGTCGGCTTCCGGTCTGTAAGTGGGTATCAGTCCAGACTGAGACACTGAGATCCCAGCTTGAGGGAGGCATAAGGAACTGGATTTAGGGGTATGTGAGTAAAATAGTGATTTTATAGTAGAGATGTCAACAAAAAGGCAGCCTACCCCCACCACCACCCCTCTTGCTTTGATAGCTGGAAGGTAAAGCAGAGGGATTAAGCATGACTTGGATTGTTTTCTATGTGTTTGGGGGCCATGGGTGTCCATGCTGAAACATAAAAAAATTACTATAATAGTAACAAAGCAGGATGTTAAATATGACCTAATAATCTCTACCACCTCAAGCACACTCACCCATATAAGCTGTGTGCTCTAGTGTTGTTCGATTCCCTGTCATTTTTTACCACTATTTTAGTCTGAATTTTAGTGGTCTGCAGCAGCTAATCCAATTTTTGAATATACTCAGTTTTTACCAAGATCTGAGATATATTACATAGTAACATAGTATGTAAGGCTGAATAAAGACTTTAGTCCATCCAGTTCAGCCTGTTTAACTCCTTCCAGTGGTCTAGTAGCCATAGCTGGAAATGTTATTACATGCCAGGAAGGCATCAAGGCCACTTTTGAACGTTTTTACTGTATCCATCATTACTACTTCCTCTGGCAGCGAGTTCCATAGTCTCACTGCTCTTACAGAGAAGAATCCCCTCCTATGTCGGTGGAGAAAGCACCTTTCCTCTAACCTTAGTGGATGCCCCCGGGTTATGGTTACACTCCGCGGTATAAATAGATTGTGGGACAGATCTTTGTATTGACCCTGAATATATTTATACATAGTTATTAGATCACCCCTCAATCGTCTTTTTTTCTAGACTAAAGACTTTCTAGCCCCCGCACTCCTTTTATTAACTTTGTTGCCCTTCTTTGAACGCGCTCCAGATATGTCCTTCTTAAGCACAGGTGCCCAGAACTGTACACAGTATTCCATATGGGGTCTGACCAGTGACTTGTACAGGGGTAAAATGATGCTCTGGTCATGAGCACCTATGCCCCTCCTGATGCACCCCATGATCCTATTTGCCTTGGCAGCAGCTGCCTGGCATTGATTACTACAGTTGAGCTTATTGTCAACTAAAACCCCTAGGTCCTTTTCCATTGTTGTTTTACCAAGTGTTTCTTTATTTAGTGTGTAATCATGACACAGATTTCTCCTTCCCATGTGCATAACCTTACATTTATATGTGTTAAACTTCATTTGCCATTTAACTGCCCATGCTTCCAATTTATCTAAATCTTTTTGTAGCTGCCTGTTGTCCTCTTTTGTTTTAATTACTTTACTCAGCTTAGTATCATCTGCAAAGATTGAGACTTTACTGTTTAATCCATACCCAATGTCATTTATATATCTATTGAAGAGAATTGGTCCCAGAACTGACCCTTGTGGTACTCCACTAGTAACAGTGACCCAATCTGAGTGTGTACCATTGATAACCACCCTCTGCTTCCGATCATTAAGCCAATTTAACTCCTTCCAGTGGTCTAGTAGCCATAGCTGGAAATGTTGGCACCACATTTGCCAAGCGCCAATCCTTCGGAACAGACCCTGTAGTTATGGAATCCACAAATATTAGAAATAACGGCTTGTCTATTACTGTACATAACTCCCTTAAAACACGAGGATGTATGTCATCTGGTCCCGGTGATTTATCGATTTTTATCTGCTTGAGACGGTGCAGGACTTCTTCCTTGGTTAGACCAGTGACATTTAATGGAGGGTTTCGGTTATTCCCCTGCATTTTATATTCTTGTTTATTTGTAACTGCCGTAGATATTCCTAAATTTAAAAAAAAACAGACCTTGGAGATGAATATAATTTATCCCAGCTTGGAGTGTATACAGTCTAGCGTTCCACTGCATTTGTACTGTTTCCAAAGGTGTGTGTTTAATTATACAATTGCACAGGCCAGTCAGACACTTCAGAACACTTTATTAAAGTTTAAAGGAGCTCAGTCCAAGAAATAGTTAATTAATAAAAAGCAAGAGGGAGACATCTGCACCCTGACAAGCTTGTTGTTTTACTTTACTGGACAGTCATTTTTTAGCATACCATTCCAGTTTTAGAAGTTTTGCTGCTCACCACTTTGTTCCCTAAACGGGAATTTGGGGAAATAGTAAGAATAGCAACTCAAAGCAATGTATGATGGATAAAACCATCTGCTCACCCCATCGTGCAAAAACAGATTTGTACATTTACAAACCTGTCCCTCTTAATTCCACTTCCTTCTAGTAAATGAAAAAAAAGAAAAGATTGGCTGGGTTTCACAATTTTTGATGGGAGCGAGGTTGGTTATTAAATAACTACTACCCTGTTAATGCTAAAAAGAAAAATGTCAGAGTGTTAGGTTTCTAACCTGGAAGATTTTGAAAGCACCACTAGGTGTAGTGTGTCCAATGGGAAATGTGTGTATTTGCTGCCCATATAAAGCTATAAAGCAAAGGATGCACAATATACTTACCTTTTATTTTAAAACCCTACTTAAAAATTGAATTGGCAGGACCGAAGGGACCATTCATTTTTTTCTTCTCAATCTTTCACTTTTGCTAGTGAATCCATATAGGGTCAACTGGGTGCCAAAATCAGACCTGGCACCCAGCTGACCCTAAATACCAGTTCCTTTTAGAGTTTTAGACAAAAAGAAACAGAAAAGATTGACCGCAGAAAAAGACCACATAGTTCATCTAGTCTTTTCTTACTCATTTTCAAGTTTGTTCCAAATATATAGTTCTCAGTAAAATAGTTTCTGACATTGCTCCTGACTTTCTCCCCAACTCAAATTATGAACCCTTGATCTATCTAAATGTTTCCCTCCTGAAACAAGTAAGGTCTTATCTTAAATGATCTTGCATAATGTTGTCCCCTTTTCCCCTTATTTTGTTCTACATACATACAGATGCAGCTTTCCTTACAACTCAACTTGGTGCCCGGTGCATCGTTCCATCTTTAATGTTTTTCACTGGCTTCTGTGCTGAGATAATCCAATTATTTGAACTGTGATGTGTCTGTATTAAAGGTGTCCTATCGAAACTTGCCTCTCTAACCTGCTGGTTGCTGATTGCTTGCCCGGGGCAGTGGGTGGGTGTGGCCTGTGTACGGAGTGCTCCCATTGACTACATGTTTAAGGCAGCCATAGATCTTAGTGGGACCCGCTGGCCGGGTTTCTCATACCGGCGCTGCAGGAGAGTGATTATTGGTGCAGTATAAGCTGGCAGGTAGGGAGGTGCCTCATTCTGATAGCACATTCTGATTGGAAGTTTTTGGGACAGTCCATGAATGTGGACTTTCCCTTTAATCTCTTTAGGAATTTCCTGACTTTTAGTTTTATGTTAAACCCTCCATCTTTTTTGTAGCCCGCCTTTGAACCCATTCTTTAATCCATGTCTTTCTGTAGGGGAGGTCTCTTTACATCTCTTGCTTCTCTGACTGACTACACTGCTCTCTTCATTCTGAAGATGTCAGCAATCAGGACCTCTATTGTGAAGGCCATGATCTACTTTTATCTTGGGATTATATGATTTAGCACACACTGGAAATGCTAGGTATTTGAATAGTGGCAGCTAACTTTTAGAACACTGGTGCTGTATCTAATACAGTTGATCTATACCTTTTAGCCACTCTCTCCACCCATGCATCTGATGAAAAGCCACAGGAAATGCCTTAATGTTGTTCATCCATGTTCTAGCTTTCATGTAGGCAATTAATTCCTCTGTTAGAATGCGTATGATCTGCCAACCCCAATTGGTCACTCGTGTGTCACTTTTTACAGTGTTGCTGCAGGTGGATTGAGAGAATGATTATAAGAGTAACTCCAAAATGCACAATTTATTGTTATGCTACGTATCTTGAATTCTACCCTTTTAGAATTTTAAATTAATACCTTATTCAGTTTAAATGTTATCATAAAGTAAAACAATGAGGTAAAATCAAGACCCCCTGTTTTGAAATTTTAAAAGTAAACCTGGGCACAAGATGACCTTGACATGCTTAATTATATGCAGTCAATTAGACCTGGCCCCTGATTAGAATGCCCTCTCTTCAGAAAAACACTATATATATATATATATATATATATATATATATATATAAATATATATATATCCTATATTTTACACTTGCCAGAAACCTGTGATCCACAGTGGCGTCACTTAATGTGATTGGGGATCTGTTGCGAGTATTAAATGGGGCCTAGGCATAGCCCATGCAGTAGCCCCCTTTTCTGTCATTTTAACTGAAATTGGAGACAATTAGACATCTAAAGGCTGAACAAATATGCTTGTTTACTGTACATGATGCCACAAGGGCGCAAATTGGACTAGCCTCAATAGTGGGAACCCAGTGCTACTTCTGCACTCCCTATAGTTATGTCCTTGGAAATCCGGTTAAGCAGCCTTTTTTGTGTGTAATATTTACTGCTGTTTTTGTTTTTTAAAAATATAGATTGGCTGGTGTTTTAGAGCCTCTCTTATCAAAATACCAACAAAACTTTTTTCAGATGCAGTTGTCTTACAGATTAATGATGTGTCTATGCAGTGTAATTTATTTATAAGTTATTTCCATACTTTTCATTCCTACTGTATGACATTTCTTTGTGCCAGATACCAAGATTAGTTATAGTTCCTTATATCTGTTTTACAACTCTTTGTTGCTAAAATGACTGGCTGAGGTTGCAGCACTTGCAAGTTCTTGCAAACGCTGTTTGCAGAACTTTGTTACTTAAAGTAGTCATATACTTTTACAAAAAAAAAAAAAATAACTTGGTATATGCTTTGAGTCCTTTCTCCTGCCAGAAGCTCAGTCTGCTGTTCTTCAGAGCTCATGAATTACACTTTTGTCACCCAATATCTGCAGCAGTCGAGCAGAGCTGCTGCAGTGGTTGAGTCATTAAATCCAAGCTGCACCCGAAAATAAAACACAGGGCTTTGGTGGGGGATAAAAGAATTGTGCTGTGGACTTTTATTTTTAATCCAAATGTAATAATCAGGGAGGATGGGCGGCAATGACTAGCTTTCTCGAACACGTTTTGAATCTGATCTGGACTTTTTCTTCCAAGTGCATGTATGAATTTATGGTTTAACTTAAATGAAGACTTGGGTGGATGGGGAAGACCAAATCTAAAATTCAGTTTTTGTGGCTTCCTGCAGCATAACCTTTTTGTAAGTTGGGCCCTTTGTAGCAAAAGTTCCCATGGCACATGCTGTGCAACATAGATGTGGATTTCCACAATATTCATTTTGTAAAATATGTATATTTGGCTTATTTAAAAAAAAATGCAATTTTGTAGCATCATTGATATAGACAAATACCTCATATGCACTCCTGATTTAAAGCAGATCCCCAGTCATATATTAACTCCCCGCTGAGGCAGGATGGGGGTTACAAAGCAAATAATTACCTTTTCTGCGCTCTGGAGCCACCGTCTTGAAAGAAAGGACGAAGCAGCATCCCCGGCTCCTTGTGTGTACCTGCCCATTTACTTGAATAGTTGAATTTCAGATGCTTCTAGAGTCATATCTGTTTGTATGGCCTCGTTTGATTGATGGTTTTTACTGCTTATTGATATTTGCCTAAATACATCAAATTGGAGAAAGTATTGACCACAGACCCTAAAAGGTGCTAGCATTCCTCTCTAAATTCTAAAACAAATGTTCTGTTACAATTCTGCACTAATTGTTAAAATGATGTAATCATGAAGAGATTGGCGTCGCGTGTTGGCTTCATGGTTTCCATTGTGTGGCTGTAATTGTGCTACAGCGAGTAGCACGACACATTTTATAAAATAAATGGCCAAAATGTATTGCCTTCATTGTATCTTCCTGACAGTGTTTTTGGTGCTAGATATATTCTAAACGATCAAATTATATATTTATTAAAGTACTCTCAACACGTTTTGTGTTTATATCAAATGGCCACATTACATGACATTGTTGTGATGTTAGATAAAGTATTATGTGCTGTTCATGGTGCTTCCATTTGCATTTTCACACAGCCTATGCTTTAATTTGTGTTTTTCCTGCCCCATTTTTATGGCTTATTTGATTAACCAAGAAGAACAAAAGCCCAAAGCATGCAGCAAGTCCTCCTGACTCTAGTAAGTAAAGATGATAGCGGCATACACTTTATGCTGGCTTGAACTAAAGTGAACAATGTATAGTAGCTGGCCTTGGTAAAATATTGTATTAACGAAACAATATTGCAAAATGATCTAAAAATCCCGATATGTATGCCAGATAGCAAGAGCTCACTTATACACACTGCATCAAAAGTAATTCCATCCAAGCCAGTCTTTTTTTTTTGGAATGGAGGGAAGAAGAATCAAGGGTGACAACCTGGTTTTGAACATTCCTTTCTGATTTTACAGGGTGGGGGGGGGGGGATCTGCTGAACTCTAAAGGTCTTTCTCCTGAGTCAGCCTATGTTAGATTGACATAGCGATTCGTCTGATGGGTGTAGATGCTTTCATTCATCATGCAATGTTTTTGGCAGATATTTCGAGTGGTTAATACTGCTCCCCTCAGGCCAGTTCAGGAGATGGGTTGTTGAGAATTCTATTCCATTTTTTCCATGCCCATCACCCGTGGATTTTATTTTTCCCTGGAGAAGAAAACCACAAGCCTTGCGGGATTTTTTGTTTTCCTCTTCTCGCTATCTCGCTATCTAACATGTTTATCTGGATTTTTAATATCAAATGATTTCACGATATAGCTCCTCAAATTGTAAAGTAAATCCCAACAGGCAGTACCTGAAAAATAAAATGTGAACTGCAGATGGCATATTTTGCACTGTATTAAATCCATTTGTGATTATTTTATGAAGCAGGAAAATAACTCACCTGTGCCTAAAGACCTGCAGCCCTCATCTCACCTGAACTGATGTTTCTATAAACAGCTAGAGGCCCATCCACAGGCCATGTCTAAGCCTATTGTAACTACTCTTAAAGTAGTGTTATTTGTGCACTGACCTGAAATATTTCATTTTATTTGAAAGGTTCAGGTAATAAAATGTGATTTAGGATAAAGCGCTGTTGGACAAATATACCCTTTTTGTTACTGGTCTATCAAAAGTAGAAGAAAAGCTACATGTGATACCCTACTGACGTATTATGTAAATGTGTGTGTATATGTGTAAATATTTCATATCTATATTATTGTCAGACATTCTGCCTAATGCATGGCTGCCTATATCCTACATCAATCAAGTTATGTATTCAGCATGTCCGATCTATTCGTGTATGTTTTTCAAGTTCTATTTAGGCTTCTTTTTCTCTAAATGTTTTTTTTTTTTTTTATCTGGGAATACCTTAATATTTTTTTGCATTAAAGAAGTTGCATATTTTGGGGACGACTCCTGTAATTAAGTTGCTTTTGCAAACCTATGTCCACATCCAGAATTCAGACTGAATATTTACCTCCTCTGCACTGGCCACATGACCCACCACTGACCAATAGCCTACCAAGGAAACCTAAAAGCATAAAAGGGCAAGATTTTAGCCTTATTTGATGGTGTATTTGAATAGATTATATTAACAGGGGTTGAAATTATTGACCCGTCTAGATTTAGAAAGTGAGAGGTATGAATCCAATTTCTGACATCCCTCAAAGTGTTCTATAATTATCATAAGCTGCCATGTTATCGCAGGCCAAATTGTCAGCAAGGTGCAAGCTCCATTTACCTGGATTCTTGTTTTCCTGTTGATCCTTGAAGAGCGTGTTGCAATAGATGACTTGCGTTTAGCTGATTATTGTTTGTGTTTAAACATGTTCTGCGTTGTACAGACTTTTGTTTACAGCTTGTTTAAGCTGAGACAAATCTAGAGGCGCACCCCAACAGTTGTATTTTTTTCCTTATTGACTTGAAAAATGCCATTTTCATGCCACTTAATTTAGATGCAGATCCAACAAACTCCTGTTGGTGACAGTGACTGGCACCACAGTTGTCAAGCTGGCATCACTGAATTACTACTGCGGAAGAGCATGGTTCATTTGCCAAAGTTGTAACCTGATAAATGAGACTAGTATTAAGCCCCCCTTTAAAATGCCAGCATGCTCAGTTGCTATGTGTTCCTTCAAAGCCCAGGCTAATAGGAACTAAAAGTACATTTTTAGTTTTGGTCAGTTTTTCACACCTGGCAGTGTAGAGGGGAGGGCGGAATTATGTTTTTACTATGACAATGTGATCCTATAATATTTTTGACTGGTTATTCTTAACTTTACTAGAATGATGGCTGGTATCTGATCTTGGAAATCTCTTGAGTTCGCAAACCCCCAATAACTTCAACTACATTGTAAAGTAAAACTGTTGGTGCTGATTGCTGCATTTTGATACCCGATGCCCCCTCTTTGCAAAAGGTTTTATCTTGCCTTCTCCTTGCTCTCTCTGCAACTTGGCACTTCGGTTGACTGCCGGGGGACGCGTTGTCCAGAGTCCACTGGGTTTCCACCGCCAAAATGACACTGGACCATGTGACTGGCCAGTAGCCAGTCCTTTTCAGGAGGGGTGTAAGCATGGTGAGGCATTGGCAATTGGATGACCCACAGCTGTCCTTTAGCTGCGATCCACACCCATTTTGTAGATGATAGGCGTAGGATCACTTTAATTATTTTGTTTATGGTCTCTTATTTTTTGATTGGTATTGAGCAAGATCAAAAGAAGAAGCTTGTCTTTCACATACTGCGGTGGATGAAAACTGCTCATCTACAGTAGTCGGTTATATTTTTAAATGCAGTGTAGTTTTTTTAGGCACTGTAAACCACAAATATCCAATATGTAGAATTTAAATGTTGTCGCGAGAATTTCATTTGGGCATATTTATAAAGCTCTGAACATGCTCTTCTCACCATTTTTACTACTTTTTATGTTTGCCAGTTTTTCTATTTTTAAAATTTGTTGTTGCCATTTGTTTTAAAGTTTGACTTTTTTCCCAAACATTTTAGCATTAATACACCTGATTTATTTCTGTTTTTGTTTTCATGTCTTTCTATTTTTTTCTTGTCTGTCTTTTGCTTGAATCTGTAAACCTGAAACAGGAGGATTGTGGTCTTCTTGATGCCTAATTTAATTCCATTGTGTCGTCTACTATTTTGAATTACAGTGGAGGATGCTAAAATACCGAATTATAGACAATAAAATTTGGAGAAAACATGCCAGTTCTTTAAAAATATGACCAATTTTGTCTGATTTGTGTTTTGATCAGTTATCCCATTATGTTTTGTATGCATAATTTATGGCTGTGACCAAAACCTTTTCTAATGTTTGCAAAGTGATGTAAGGCATTATGAATTGTATGTGTCCTTAAATTGGGCAGCTTCAGAATGTAATATGTTAATACATGCCTTTATTCAATGTGATAGTTGCACATTTTTCCAAAAATCACTAAGTGGTAGAATGAAAATGTTGCACATATGGCTGATTGGCGTTGCTTTTAAAGTGTATTTATTCTTTTTCTTCCCCTTTAGTTACATATATGATAATTAAAAAAAAAACAGAATAAATGCTGTTAGAGCATTCTGAGCAGTGGAGAGGTTAAGCTAGTGCTACATCTACTGTTTTATGTACCCATGTACATTGATTGTATCATGTTTGTTACTTGGAAAAACGTTTTTATTAAATTATTGTATGTTAAGTATTTAAACTGGAGCCACATGCTAATTTTTTTTCTTTTTTTTGGTTTGTATGTTGATATTAAAAAGAATACCAAGCCGGCTTGGTGCAACTGGAAATCTTGTTATATATGAGCTGCCCTAGACCTGATCTAAATATTAGTGCACACAGATCGTAAATAAAATTGTTAAACACTCCCATGTCTGATTATTTGTGTTTGCTTTTTCTTATGGTAATGAAGGGGGCCTAATTAATTTGAATCATTTTTATTTGGGCCTTTTATGCAGCTGCTATCAGGGAAATAGATACCAATAATGAAAAGACCAACCTCAGGCCACGTGCAGGAAAGTACTACTACTAATCAATTTCCCTTCAGAGTACATCAAAACCTCCCTAGCAACCAAAACCATTTCTTCCCCCAACTGTTTCATCAGGGAAAGTCTGGGATCTGTCTGAGGCTTCTGGTAAGGATGATAATTGTCAATGGAACCAAAAATGTGGCCGCATACTGGGCAAAGACGAGCTTTGTACATGAATTTAATGAATATCACAGTGGGAAATCAGTATCCCCTTTCTTTACAATAGTCTCTAGTTTCAGGGGCCTGTACTGAATCTCTTTTTCTCTGTGTCCTGTTCAGGTCGCTCCACTTCTTACATATGGGTAATACACCACAAGGTGGCGCAGTGACTGCAAGATCAAAAATTGTAGCTCCTCCCGGCCCCTTATAAGGCAGGTGTCTCCCAAAAATCCCCAGAATTCATCTTGCAGTCTCACTGGGGGGGGCCACCGGCGACCTGGCAGGGGGCTAAGCTCCTACGTCCGCCGACGCTTCCAGGCGTGGAGACGCACCGTACTCTGAATGGGGGCCCCGCCGTGAGCTGGCCTGTCTTATCTCGGCGGGGACCTCCGCCATCTTGCGGCTCTGAAGTACTTGTGGCTGAGGAATATGAGGGGCGGGAGCCGGCCTTGCACCCTTTGGAGGGGGCCGGGCCGCGCAGTGGCGCTTTTTGCGTCACCGCGGGTGCGGTCCCTCCCCTTCAGGATGACGTGGCTGCCATCTTGATCGCCCTCCTCTGTCGCCGGCGTGCCTGCGAGAGACCCGAGGTCCCTGTTCGGGGTGTGCTGCTAGACGAGGCGGGGGGGCCCTTCCTTGGGCCTCCGTGCTCGTGCGGAGGACTGATCTGGGCGCCTTCTGTCTTCTTCTACGCCGCTCGTGCCTCTGGGACTCCGCCAGCTTCGTGAGTCTTCTGTGGGATGCCTCGCCCCTTCTTGTATTGTGTGCTGGTTTGGCCCTTATAGTGGTGGCTGTGGTTTCTTTCCAGTCTCGCCCCCCCCACCTCCTCCCTCTCTCCCCCCTCCTCCCTCTCTCCCCCCTTTTTTTATTAAGAGGGATCATATCCAGGAGGGATTAAATAGGAGGGATCAGCGGTTGGGCCATTGGCTCTGTAACCTACGTGAATTGTCTACTAATCACCATAATAGAGGCTTATGGGCATAGTGAGCTGGGGACCCCATCTAGCGGGTGAAGCTCTGCCCCATGTGCGGTACCTGCCCTCCGGGTGGACTTAGCACGGTTTGTTCGCTTGCACTGGGAGCGTATTTCTGGAGCATGATAGGGCGGGCATATCTGCCCTTGGCCCTTCATTGCCTGCGGCCTTGCCAACACCCCCACTGGTGTTCTGCCCTCTGCGAAGGGGAAGCCGGCGGGGGGTCTCGAACTGTTTCTTACATACCGGGTGGCTGGCCATGAGAGACGCTATCGTGCACGGCTCCTGGAAGGCCATGAGTAGGAAGCAGCTCTTCGAGCCCGGTTACTCGGATTGTTGGGTGCTATGATCCGGTTGGAGTTCTGGTTCCCATAGAAGCAGGCTTGTGCTTCAGGATTCCTTTCCATTGGGATCTTTCGGCCGGCTATGACAGTGAGCCTGGCTCCTCCTTGGATGAGGACGGGGGGCCTTCTTACCATACTAGATTTACTCTTAGGTGTGGAGACTTTGCATATTGTCCCTCCTTAAGCGACGGAGAGGACGCGGGGTGATATATTCTGGCTTGAGAGAGGTGGTTCCTTGAGCAGGCCTGGTTTTTCCAATTTGTATTATTAAGGGACAGGACAGGCAAATATCCCTTCCCGGTGGAGCCGGTCCACCTCCTATCCCGCCTCCCCGGTTTGATCCCCCGTGTCGGGGTTACTCAACACGGCGGTTATGCTGTCACCCTATACTGCTTCCTTGCGCGATCCTGCTGACAGGCGCATGGATCGCTGAATAGTCATGTTCACCTGGCCGGGCTTGCTTCGTCCTGTGTGTGCGCCGCAGCTATTGTCTTCTTAGCCTTCTGGGAGAAGGCGAGACGGCTTGTAGATATTACTAAGCTGCGTGAGCGGGCGGAGAAGTTAAGGTCCTCAAAGCTTGCAAGGTTTTTGCTACCCTGCTGCCTTTAATATGGCCGATGATGTCCGGCTCGGCGCCGGGGCTCGTCCCTGCTTGTTACGCTCTGTTGCTCCTTCTGACGGCGGCTATGGTCGGCTATGCCGCGGTCGAGCAGTTGCTCACTAGCGTCCCCCTTGGGAGCACAGGTCATTCGGGGAGTGTCTGGTCCTACCGGCGTAGGTTGACAGACTCTCTCAGCGACGGAAGCCGGACGGCCCTTCGGGGTTCGTCTGCTTTCCGCTTCTTCAGAGGCCGCAGGGATTTCTGGGGAGCTAAATCCAAGCCCCCTGTCATGTCTTCTGAGGCATGAGGAGGCGCCCTCGCCCTCCGGGTGGGGGGGGGCTGCTGCTTTTTGCTCACTTTGGGAGGTTGCAGGAGGTGGTGTTCTCCGGGTACAAAATAGAGCTGGCAGTCTGGCCGCCCTCTAGATTTCTTCAGTCGCTGATTTCCCGGAATGCATTGACAGTGCAGGGTCTAAGGGGGCCGTTCAGAGCCTTCTGCTATCAGGCGTGATTTGTCCTGTGCCTCGCCAAGAACGGGGACGAGGTTTCTTTTCCAATCTTTTCACGGTGTCCAAGAAGGATGGAACGCTGCTGCCCATCTTGGATCTGAAAGGCCTCAACAAGTTTGACAGGGGCAGACTTTTCCGCATGGAAACCTTACGGTCTGCGGTGAGCTCGCTTCGGGCGGCGACTTCATGACCACGGTGGACATCAAGGATACCTATCTGCACGCTCCGATTTTTTCAGGGGCGTCAGAGTTTTCTGAGGTTTGCGCTGGAGGATCAGCATTACCATTTTGTGGCACTATAGTTCGGGATAGACTCAGCTCCCCGCGTGTTCACCAAGGTGCTGGCAGGCTTTATGGCCTTTCTGAGGAACCGGGGCATCTGTGTTCTTCCTTATCTGGACATTTTGCTGATTGCGGCTCAATCTCTTCGGCAGGCCGAGAGCGACACCCGGATGGTGTTATCCACTCTCGAGGATTTCAGTTGGGTAATCAATTACCCCAAGTCTTCCATCACTCCCTCTATGGTGAGGTCCTTCCTGGGCATGCCGTTGGACACCTCTCAGGTCAAGGTATTCCTCCCCCAGCAGAAAGTGGAGCTTCTCCAGACACAGACGTGGCCTTGCTGTCTTGCCAGCGGCCATCGATCCGTCTGTGGATGAAGCTGGTGGACCTCCATGGCGTCATGCTTTGAGGCAGTGCCCTTCGCTCAGTTTCACATGAGGCCTCTTCAATTTAATCTTTTGACTGGTTGGGACCGGACACAGGAGTCCCTGAAGCAGGAATTCTCACGGTCTCCTCTGGCCAGGCAGTCCCTCTCGTGGTGGTTGGACTCCAAACATCTTTTAGTGGGCAGGTCCTTTTGGACTCCTCGTTGGGAGATTGTTACCACAGACGCCAGTCTGACCGGCTGAGGAGGTTTTTGGCAATTGCTGAAGTTCCAGGGCCAGTGGGGTCCGCAGGAGGCCCACTTGCCCATCAATCTCCTGGAGCTGAGAGCGATCCGGTTGGTCCTGTTTCATTGACTCCCCATCTACGGGGTCGTGCTGTCCAGGTCCCCTCAGACAATCAGATGGCTGTCGCCTACATCAATCACCAGGGCGGGACTCGGAGCAAGCGAGCCGTCAAGGAGGTGACCCAGATCCTGATTTGAGCGGAGGAGAATGTTCCCTGCATCTCGGCGGTTTACATCCCCGGGGTGGAGAACCAGTAGGCAGACTCCCTGAGCAGGGGGGCCTCTCGTCTGGGGTAATGGTCCCTCAACAACAAGATCTTTCACGCTCTGTATCGCCGCTGGGGTCAGCCGGATGTGGACATTTTCACGTCCAGGCACAATCACAAGCTTTTGATGTTCGTCTCCCTGTCAAGGGATCCACTGGCCTTCGCCACGGACGCTCTGGCGATTCCTTGGACTCCTTTACGCCTTTCCTCCATTTCCACTCCTGGGTCGAGTGCTGCACAAGATAGCCCAGGAGGGGTTCCAACCATCTTGGTGGCCCCCTGCTGGCCAAGTAGGAGTTGGTTTGCGGACATAGATCAGTTGTCAGTGGATCGCTACATCATGCCCGACGATTCAGGGTTTCTCACACGGGTTGCTGCGCCACCCCAATTTACAAACGCTGGCTTTGACGGCTTGGATGCTGAAACCTCCATCTTGATGGAGAAGGGGCTGTCCACCACGGTCGTGCGCACCATGATTCAGGCTCGGAAGAAATCCTCTTCCATGATATATTACAGAGTTTGGCATGCCTACATTGCCTGGTGTGAGTCTAGGAGTCTCCCTTGTCGCACTTTCTCTGTTTCAAGGATTTGGAATTTTCTACAACATGGTTTGGACTCGGGTCTTGAGTACTCTCAAGGGCCTGGTTTCGGCCTTGGCCATTTTTTTCCAAAGATCTTTCGCCAATCATAGACTTATCAAGACCTTTTTTCAGGGGGTACTCATGTACTTCCACCGCGTAAGCCTCTTTTACCAGTGTGGGATTTGAACTTGGTGCTTTCTGCTCTCCAGGGCCCTCCCTTTGAGCCCTTGTGCGATGCTGCACTATCCATTTTTGACTCTGAAAGTGATCTTATTGGTAGCTATCACCTCTGTGCATCGCGTTTCAGAGCTGGCTGCGCTTTGTATGAAGCCTCCTTATTTTGAGCGGCATCAAGATAAGGTGGTATTTCGCTTTAAACTTGATTTTTTTTACCTAAGGTTGTTTCTTCTTTCCACTTTAATGAGGACATTGTTTTGCCTTCCCTGTGTCCAGCTCCGACTAATTCTAAGGAAAGGACCCTCCATGCCTTGGATGTGGTCAGAGCCATTAAGTACTACCTGGTTGCAACGGAATCCTTCAGGAAGTCGGATTCTCTATTCGTCCTCACTGACGGGCCTAGGAAGGGTCTGCCTCTAGCCAAATCCACTCAGCAAGTGGATCAGACAGGCGGTGGTGCAAGCGTACTCTGCCAAGGGGAAAGAACCCCCCTTCCGTGTTACTGCTCATTCTACTAGGGCTATTGGTGTCTCCTGGGCTTTTCAGCACCAGGCCGCTGTTGATCAAGTTTGTAAGGCCGCTACTTGGTCTTCTGTTAGTACCCTTACGAAGTTTTACAAGGTTGATGTTTGGGCCTCAGCTGATGCTATTTTTGGCCGTAAGGTGCTTCAGGCGGTAGTGTCATGAACTACATGCTGTTGCTCTATGGGGATCCCACCCTTCTTTTTGGACACTGCTTTTGGTTGTCCCACATGTAAGAAGTGAAGCGACCTGAACAGGACACAGAGAAAAATGCAATTCTGTGATTACTCACCTGTAGAATTGTTTTTGTCTGTGTCCTGTTCAGGTCGCTCCACCCCACCCTTGTTGTTCTTATCTCCTTGCCTGTTATGGTGATACCGTTTTATATGGAACCTGTCCTGAGGTTTTTCACCAAAACTTGAGGAGTCATATTCACAACGGGGCCGAGTACTCAATTATTTCTCAAATACAGATGGAGCTCTGTTGGCTCAAAAATATAACAGCCGCTTCAAAATTGTGCTGAACGGGTTAATACCCTGTTGTCATTTGATCCTGTCCAGTACGTGATAGCTGTAAACAGAGGTATCCCCTCT
Organism: Gastrophryne carolinensis; assembly: GCA_027917425.1. Classification (NCBI taxonomy): domain Eukaryota; kingdom Metazoa; phylum Chordata; class Amphibia; order Anura; family Microhylidae; genus Gastrophryne; species Gastrophryne carolinensis. The sequence continues at coordinate 86,126,503 of CM051244.1, forward strand.
CCCACTATTTGTAGATAGCGCAGCTCTATTGTGGGCTTAGATATCTGCCTTGTGAATGAGAGTCACACTGCCGTAATAAAGCACGATAATGCGCCAGCCCGCCGCTCATACACACTGATTATCCCTCCGTATAGATGGCACCCATTAGCTGTACTTAGCTGTATGTTGCAATCGTGACTGTGCGGTAACTGTAGCATCCAACCGTCACGCTGGATTCTATGGTGCTCCAGTCAAGCATAGGAGGTAGGCCAGTCCATTAGCCCATCACCGTAGGGCGTGTGTGTAACTGTTTTTGTCTGTGTCCTGTTCAGGTCGCTCCACCCCACCCTTGTTGTTCTTATCTCCTTGCCTGTTATGGTGATACCGTTTTATATGGAACCTGTCCTGAGGTTTTTTTCTTGAGAGAGTACATGTTGAAGCTATGTGAAGTAACATGGTTTCTTGGCCTCCCGGCCTGTCTCTTCTTACTGCTTTTGAACCACTGGGGATTTTTTGGAGATACCTGCCTTATAAGGGCGGGAGGAGCTACAATTTTTGATCTTGCAGTCACTGCGCCACCTTGTGGCGGATTACCCACATGTAAGAAGTGGAGCGACCTGTACAGGGGACAGACAAAAACAATTCTATAGGCGAGTAATCACAGAATTGCTTTTTTACAGTCCCTGTCTTTGATGGCCTGGCTACTGAAAGGACAGTTTTAGAGGAAAAGGTATTTTCTCTTGCGGTCATTGCTACCTTGATTAAAGCAAGCAAAAGGCCTTTTACTAAGGTCTATCATAGGTATTGGCAAGCATATTTTATGGTGCATTTCCTGTAGATTATTGGCATGAAAACTGAGTTTTGAGGTTTCCAACATTTTTAAATTTCAGGCTTTGACAAGAGGTTGTCAGTGAGCACCCTGAGGACAGATTTCTACTCTGGCCATTTATTTTCAAAAGGGGATTGCAGACAACTTGATGCTTGTCATGTCTCCTCAAATTTAGATGTTTGTTGCGAGTTTATGAATTACTACTAGCACTTACTAGCCCTTATAGTTAGTGAATTTAAATGTCAACTTTCCAATGTTTATTCCTCCAGGTCCTATTCACTATCTGGAACTAGCCAGGTCTTTTTAGAATGCTTACCATGCCCTAAAATTGATTGTGCTTGTAGAGATTTGGTCATTACTAGATGTGCAAAAAGCCATTAGATCGTTGAAGCCACATAAACAAGCAGGTCCTGATGGATTTTTTTCTCCAATATTATAAAACATTTGAAGATAATCTTGCCCCTAGGATGGTTGTGTTCTTCAATTCACTCTTGGCAGAAAAGCATCTTTCCAGAGATGGTCTATGTACAGTGATCTGCATGCTCCCAAAACCAAGGTTGGATCATTTGAGCTGGGTCAATTATCGCAAAGATAAATAAAAGGATAGGGAGACCCACTTTATGCCAAAATGTGCACTGCCAGATTTCCTGGCGTCCAGCTAACCTATTAGAATATCAATGCAAAACACTTACACTTGGTTAATTGCTGGACCGGCACAAAAAGACTCTCTAAGCTCATACCCATTACAGCACATAATTTAATAGGTATCAAAATGTATGGCACTTACAAATGTACACACCCACTATACAAGGTTAAAAAACAAATAATAAGTGAAAGTAAAAAACGGGGGCACCCCCATGCATGCAGCCATCACAGCCACACTCACTTCTCACACACTCCACATGTCCTCAGTTCCTGATTGGTTGTTGGGTAAGCTGTATAAATCCTCCTCGGAGATGGTTAAAAGTATTTAATCCCAGCGCTGTTATCACCAAAACTTGAGGAGTCATATTCACAACGGGGCCGAGTACTCAATTATTTCTCAAATACAGATGGAGCTCTGTTGGCTCAAAAATATAACAGCCGCTTCAAAATTGTGCTGAACGGGTTAATACCCTGTTGTCATTTGATCCTGTCCAGTACGTGATAGCTGTAAACAGAGGTATCCCCTCTCCCACTATTTGTAGATAGCGCAGCTCTATTGTGGGCTTAGATATCTGCCTTGTGAATGAGAGTCACACTGCCGTAATAAAGCACGATAATGCGCCAGCCCGCCGCTCATACACACTGATTATCCCTCCGTATAGATGGCACCCATTAGCTGTACTTAGCTGTATGTTGCAATCGTGACTGTGCGGTAACTGTAGCATCCAACCGTCACGCTGGATTCTATGGTGCTCCAGTCAAGCATAGGAGGTAGGCCAGTCCATTAGCCCATCACCGTAGGGCGTGTGTGTAACTGGTAGAGGGGCGGCTGATTCCTCATCCGCAGCGTGGCCGGTGTGCACATGTTTCGCTCCGCCCACCGGAGCTTCGTCAGGGTGGGGGGCGGACACAAAGCCAGACTCTTTAACTGCTGGGGAACCTCCCCTCTCAAGTCCATCATCTAATCATTGCGTTTCCAGGCATTCCGTCCTGTCTATTCAACAGCGTTTAACGGACTATGGGTCCCAGCAGTACTTCACTATCTGTATGACGCCTTTTCTCCCCCAATAGGTCAAAATATGGCTGCTCGGATCTTTTAAGCAGGATGAGGCCACCATTTGTAACCCCAAGGGGTCCAATGCTGTACTTTTGGTCATGGCTTACATTCATTGTCCCAGCGCATTCACCTTAACACCAGCGCTGAAAGGTGCACAAAGTTACACAAATTTCATACCAGTCATTCCACCACTCTATAATAAAATAAAATAGAGTTAAATAGGATACACTATATCATTTAACGAGCCTTACTGGCCAGATTATACTAGGAATCCAGGACAAAAGGATTTATACAGCTTACCCAACCGCCAATCAGGAGCTGAGGACATGTGGAGTGTGTGAGAAGTGAGTGTGGCTGTGATGGCTGCATGCATGGGGGGGCCCCCGTTTTTTACTATCACTTATTATTTGTTTTTTAACCTTGTATAGTAGGTGTGTACATTTGTTAGTGCTATAAATTTTGATACCTATTATTAAATTATGTGTTGTAATGGCTATGAGCTTAGAGAGTCTTTTTGTGCCGGTCCAGCAATTAACCAAGTGTAAGTGTTTTGCATTGGGTCAATTATCAACCTATTTCTTTGCTCAACACGGATATTAAATGAGGTGTATTGCGAAATTGTATAATATTAAAAGTCCATATAAACACTTAGGCTAATTAGAGGAGGATCTTTTATACACCTGAACGGAATACAACTTCTACCAAGCTTGTGGTTTTCTTCTCCTGGTAGGAAATAATTCCAGGGGTAACGGGTGGTTTGAGTGTATCAAGGGAAACATTTTGCCTCCCCCATTTCCCCTTTTTTCCATTAAAAGAAAGAAACAAGCCTGGCTGAATGTTTTCTGAGGCCAGGTGTATAACTGACCCCTCCTCCCTCTAGCCATATTTATGAATTTTTACACTGGACCATTTTTCGTGATAGTCCTCATTTGAGGTGTTGGCAAAGATTAGAATTAGCTGTTCAAATAAATACAGCCCTACACAAATTTAAAAAATCTTGACCAAGTAGGCTTTGTATCTAATAGGCAGGCTGGGATCAGTGTTAGGCTCCTTATCACTTTAAAGTGGACCAACACCCATGGCTGATCGGCCAGGGAATCTATAAGATTCCCGGGCCGATCAGCTCCCTCCCCACGGGGCATCCGAAATCGGAATGCCTCACTGTGTGAAACCCCCCTGGACGCCCACAAACCTTACCTTCTCCCGTTCCAACGGCGCATGCGCGGGCGGCCTCAGCTTGTCCGGCGGTGAGGTAAGTTTTTTTGGGCCTTCTGGGGGGTTTCACACAGCGGGGTGCCCCGCAGAAGTGGACCAACACCCAGGATAGTGAAAATCCTGGGTGTTGGTAATTGAGACTCTCGCTATGAATATAAGAGGAAAATGGTAGCATTCCAGGGTTACAAATAGCTAGTTACCCCCATGCATCTATTTGCAGGTGATGGGATACTTATTATTTCCAATCCTTTTATCTCTCTCCCAAACCTAGATGTAGTTATGTTTATGCTCTTGGGCGGGTTTTGGGCTTAATCATAAACTCTTCAAAGGCAACAGCCTTGAATATTTCCCTCTCAATTTCCCCCTGGGATGCATGGCCGCAATAAATGTGATGCACCTAGCAAAGATTCTTTTTTTGTTTAGAGTACTACCAGTGCCCGTAATTACTGATTTCTTTTTTTTATCATTCACAAATCATTGTATCATATCAGAGAGACACAAAACCTAATATACTTGGAACAAGAATATCAGTTTAGGCGCGCTTTAAGGTAGGCCCCAAGTGTGGGTATTTAGACGGGATCTGGTTCTGGTGGCTAGGATAAGATTCCTTGGTTCGTTCTGTGTATTAGTCTGTTAGAGGCATCTACCGCCAGACACAATATATTAATTGATTAATCGTGGCTGGTCTAGCAAGTTGCCTCTGGGCAGAATGAATAATAATGTATGCTGCGTGATTTTATTCACCCGGCAAAGCACATGAAATCAAACTCGATAGTAAATATGAATATAAAATATAAATTATATGCACAATTTATAGGAGACTCACCGTAGCGGCCCGGGGGTACGCCGACCTACCCTGGGCCCGTGAGGTTCTGCCGCCTGTGTAGTTGTTGTGAGTTGTCTGGTCTCAACAGTGGTTGCTGTGGCTTTTATAGAAGCTACATTTCCTCTGGTCTTCAGCAATTCCTCTTTGATTTGGTTGCCTTTAATGACTCTCAAGGCTTGTTGTATGTTAAAATATATTTAATGCTTCATAAAATAAAAAATTATTATATATAAAAAGGTATGTATAAAAAGGTATAAAGCCGAGTGAGCAGGGTGCAGTAGCTGTACGAAGGATGATGTAATTGATCAGCTTCCCCGCTGTTGTTATGAAGTCTGCCTCTTTCTTGGGTAAGAAAGTTCCTGTTATGCTGCGTTATGTGCAGCTTCCGTTCAGTCTTAACGACAATATGGCTCAAAGTCTTCAGTAAAGTTGGTGGTTTGAAGGTCTATTTGCTGATGTGTAAGCTGAATACCTGCAGGACTCTGCCTGCGGGTTACCGACGCGCTTTTCGGCTTCTGGTGCCGTCCTCTGGGTATGTAGTGGGCATGCGCATAGTGGCCCTTCTTTATGGCTGTGAAATGCTGATGTCACTCCTTCACCAGGGATTCTGGGAACTGTAGTTGCTCTGCGTAGTTCTAATGCCGGCTATTTTTACAGCCGCTGTCAGTCTCGCCGTGCTTTCAAGGCTGATACTATCTTCCTCTTTCCTTGTGAAAAGTTATGCCTGGTGATGTCTGTGAAACGTTTTCTTTTCGCGGACCAATATATACTCGATGGTTTATTTGGGTCAAAAAAGATAGTTAGACACTAATATTTTAAATACCAAGTTGTTCATATATCGGCCAGTGAAAACGTAAAGTTGTGTAAAACCTGTAACAGATATTTAGAACATAATGTACGTTTTTGTCATTATAACCAAAATTAGATATGGATTTGATACATCAAATAGCTGCATTGAATATCGTGATAAGATGAATATGCCATATATATATATATATATATATATGAATTAGTAATGAATAATGTAGTTTCATATCTTGGTTGTGAATAAAGGTATCAGTGGTGTCAGTACAGATATGTCTTAAGTGTCAGGAACGAGAAATAAATAAGATAAACAGTATTATTATGATCCAAATTGGTTCAAGAAATAGGTGTTGTGTTATAAATAGATAAGTGAGTAAATGGATGTTGTATTCTAAGTTAATAAATAAGTGATTAGAAAAGTGGATATTGTGTAATAAATAATTAAATAAAATAAATAGATAAAATATATGAATAGAAGAATAAAATGTTATATCACATATAAGTGAGTAAATGGATGTTGTATTATAATAAATAAATAAGTGGTTTGAGAGTGCTGTATTATGAATAAATGAGTAAATAAATATATATGGATGGATGAGTAAATTATGTTGTATCAAATATGAATAATTGTATATTATATTACATCAAATAAATTAGATATATGAGTATGTTTATGAAAAGACCGTTGGAAATGCTTGTATCATTTAAATGGAATTATATGTGAACACTTTGATCTAGTTGAGGGGTAGGTTATGGGTTCTGTGTATTAAGCTTCATAATTTATTTTCTAAAAAACAGTTGAGGTCCAGGTCCACATTTAGGCCATTGGGTACCAAACTGTCTAGTTCGAAAATCCAATACATTTCTCTTTGCGCTAAAGTCCATTCCACATTGCTTCCTCTCCAATTTGGCTCAATCTTTTCTATGACCCAAAAACATAGGCCTGCAGCGTCTCTGTTATGTTTTTCGGCAAAATCTAGTGATAGGCTATGTGTTTTTAGGCCATTTTGAATGTTCCTTAGATGCTCCATTAAGCGTATCTTTTTGTTTTCCCTAAATACAGGAGATTGCAGGGGCATTTGAGACAGTATATAACCTCCTTTGTGTTGCAAGTGGCATAGTTTCTTATTTTGTATTCCTTGTTGTTTTTGGGGTTTATGAATGATTCTTGGCTGGGGGTAAAAAATGGTGTTTTAAGTGATAGTTTGCAGGCCTTACAGTCTCTACATCTGACAAATTTGTTCTTAGTGGTGGCGGGTTTATGTAACTGGTGGTTAATAATTGCGCGAATGTTTGCGGCTTTCTATATATAAATCTAGGATTTTTGCTTAGAATCTTCTCCAAAGTGGGATCCGTTTGTAAAATACTCCAATGCTTCTTTATTATACTTTCCATTTTTTTGTAGTCTCTGTTATACTTCGTAATAAATGGTAATGGTAATAAATCAGTTCTGTTTCTTTCTTGCTGGTGTGCTTGTTGTTCTTGGATTCTTCATTAACGGTTGAAATGGTATTGGTGATAGTCTCTTTCGAGTATCCTTTCTCTGTGAATCTCATTCCTAATAGATTTGCTTGTTCTAGATAGATCATGTCATCTGTGCAATTTCTTCGTATTCTTTTAAATTGTCCTTTAGGGATATTGCGAAACCAGGTGGGATGATGACAACTGTCTGTGGGTATGTAACTGTTTCGGTCTGTGTCATTGTATCATATATTTGGGAGCGTAAATTACCTTGTATTGCTAGCCAAATTCTATATAGATGCTGCAAAATGCTCTGCCAAACTGATTATGCCCCATTAGCCATTGGTAAGTAACCCTATGTTCTACCCAGGATACATTTTACTGCTTCATTTGATCATTGGACTCAGGCTAGGATTACCATTTAGTAAATTATGAGGGTGTCTTCTTTTTTTTTTTTTTTTTTGTGATTACAGTCCCAAGTTAAAGGATAGTTTTTTTATAACCTCTCAATGTTCACCAATCGTTTATCTGTCTCTACCCCTAGAGGATTAGATCACAACTTCATTCGGAATTATCTTTAAGCTTGGACGTTTCAAAACCAGCCTAAGCCTAGAAATAGGAAAACGACTGGCAACACATATGGTTGGATTCTGCTTGGCCTACTTTGCTACCTCGATTGATTTAATGCAGAACTTGAGATGTTGTCTTTGAGTGTGGAGAGACCCAGCACGCATTCTTCTCCATTCTCTCCCACCCTTCCTTTCCTCCTTCCCTACCATCTCCAAAATGGTGCCTGCATAGTCGGCAGCATTGACAAGTGCTTCCCACATCCCTGTTATTTTGTTGCTGTTTTTTTGTACTGCGCCATTGTAGTGTTATATAGGCACCTTTTGTCCCAAGTTTTAGTTCGTACTTGTATTTTATGCGAGTGGAGGTGCACATGTACAACATGGCGGCACTCCAGCTCTATTGAGTGAGCGTGGTGGGCAGCATCAGTGGTGGTCATCTGCCCGGTGCAGACAGTGCTAGCATGGTGGGAAGCAGCGGCCATTTCCCTGGTCCACTGCTGCTTTGGACAGCACGAGCATGGTGGGCAACCATACGCCATGACCACTACCCGACTGGCAGCCTCTGCACAGGTACTGCAGCCAGCTGATGTCGGCATCTCTGTGGCAGTGACTCTGGCCCCAGTGTTGCTGCGGTGTCCCGCAACTGTAGCGATGCACCAATCCCTGGTCGAAGCAGCCTGTGATAATAGTAAAAATTGAGAATAAAGCAATCTTACCACAGTAAAGTGGTGCGGACCCCCTGCACACTGTGGTACAGCAGCTCCCACCCACCACCATCGCCACAGGTGGAGCGGCATCCACATCTTCCATATGTGTACATCTGACTTCAGTCACATGAAGCCCTCAGACTCAAGTAGAATTGCAGTCCTTCCAATGTGGAGCAGAAAACCCAATCCTTCATACTGGGATTACATTGAGTAGATATATAAAATTAGATAGCTACCTTAAAAGAATCCATACCATCTTGTCTCACTTATACAAGAAAAGGCTGCTCACAAACTGTTGAATTGCTGGCATTGAACTGCAGACCATTCGAGCCCTAGAGAATTTACATCCATTCTCTTAGTGATAGTATACACCCCCCCCCATGTGGTAGGACTAAACACCTTGGCCAGCAAGATATCTGAGAGAGAGGTTTCTCAGAGACACTAGTAGCTGTGATGGGTGATTTTTAACCAAGCCTGTCTTTCCAAGCTCCCTCAAAAATACAAGCAACATGTGACCTGTGCCACTAGGGATGGGGTAATAATCATTGCTACACTTCGATAAAAGATTGTTTAGCAAAGCTGCGGTTGGCTCCTCAGACCACCATATGATACAGCCAGTTTCAGTGTACAAACTGCTACTAAAGCCTACCATCAAAACTGGGAAGAAATAGACAGCAGAAGCTTAAGAAGATCCAATATCTTGTTTTGATCTGACAAATTAGGAGGAGCACAAATCTGGACAACTGGGCAGAATTGGTATCCTATATTAGCTCCTATGAAGACCTGCTGATTCACTCAAAAACCTTCAAAATGTATGTTAACAACTATCCGTGGTTTACCAGCGATCCGCACATTATAGAAGCAGAGCAATGCCCACAAAGTTGACAATAAGGCAAAATTCAAGTGGCTAAGAAATGCACTGACCAGCGGTAGAGCTGCAAAGAACTTCACCAACAGATTTTCAGCTGGAGATTTGATATCTGCTTTGAGCAGAATCAAAGAAGCCACCAACTGCATAAACCATCTGGCAACAATGTCAGCATGTAAGTAGTTGGTAGACCATCTAAACGAGTTTGCAGATTTGAGAATTAGCTCATGAAAAGCAATGAGACCACCCCTTATCTACACAACCTGAGGGTAAACCTGAAAATCAGAATCAAAGAACTGGGGGTTGGACTGCTTCTTCTGGGCCTTAATGCAAAGGCGGCTACTGGGCCCAATGAATCTCACCTTCATGCCTTTAAGGTGTGTGCCACACAACTGCCCTTTGTCCTTACAGATATCTTCCAACTTGGTGGAAGAAGTCAACCATAATCCCTATTTCCAAGAATAAATCAGCCACAGAATTCAAAAACTTGTAGCATTAATGTCTGTCGCAATGAAGGTTTTTGAGAGGCTGATGCTTGCCTCTCTAAAAGAATCCACACAACACCATTGGGATCCTACAGGGCAAATAGGTCAGTGGAAGATGCCGTCAGCACTACGCATAAATACATTCTGGCATGTATCATTCAGATTTGTACGTCAGAATCCTATTTGTGGACTTCAGTTCTGCTTTTAACGCCATACTTGACATACTTCATTCAAAATTGGGACTCATGTCTGTCCCTTCTAACATCTGTGATTGTTTAAAAAAAACCTTCTCACACAGGGTTCAGCAAGTCAAACCTGTAATTTACATCAGACTCGCGTGTCATCCACATTGGACCCAGGGTTGTGTACTATCACCAATTTTGTTCTCTCTCTATACCAACAGCTGCATTTCCAAGGATGTGACACAGTTAAAATTGTGATATTGCAGATGATACCTTCATCATCGGTCTCATCGAACATGATGGCAATCAGGCCTATAGGGAAAACTGTTGAGAACTGTTGAGATAATGATTGATTTTAGAAAATAACTGTGGGTACCACAAGAGGGACTGAGACAAAACTTCTGGGGGTTTACATTACATATGATCTGAAGTGGAGCGCTCATGTCGACATTGTACAGAGGAAAGCCGGACCTAGACTATTTACTCTATTTACTGAGGCTGTGTCAGGTCCAAGGCCTGATTATACAATAACCATATGTATTATGATTGTATAATGTATAGTCCAAGACCTGGGTGAGGGGTCACCAGACTGTTTTGTGTATTCCAGCTTTATGGGGGGTTCAGTTTGTGGTACTTCAAAAGCCTTTGTAGCAGCAGGATGTGCTGTGGCTGGACCCACCATAAACCAGAACTCAGATAAGAGACCTGGGAGAGAGATGCCCTCACCAGGTGGGGTCAGGGGGAGGGGGTATGAATCTTTTCCCTCCTAAATTTAGCTAATAAAACCTAATGCTAAGGACATTCTAAGTCAGAAACCTCTGACACAAGCCTGTGGCAAAAGCAGAACATAAGACCTTAAGCAACAACTGGATACTCACTCACAAGGACTGCTCTGCCATTATACTGTAAGGACTTTCTTTTTATTTGCTGAACTGATCTTTGCTGTACTCTTTTATGTATTTTTGTACTTGTATGTCATTTGTTTCTGTATATTACATCTAGCTCTGTGATACCTTTTTAGATTTAGATTAAATGTTTAATTAACCCTTTCGCTGCCAGCCTACCTGGAGTTTTTGTCACCCTTGGTGCCAGACCATTTTGCACTATTTTGCGCTCCCCATGTTCAAATGTGATTTTTGAAGGGATTTCCAGGGAATTCCCAGGAAAATGATATATTGTTTTTTTTAGCAGAGCTTTAACCCTTTCGCTGCCAGCCTACCTGCAGCATTTGCCACTCCCTGTTGCCAGACGATGTTTCACTATTTTGCGCTACACATATTCAACTGTCATTTTTAAAAGGATTTCCAGGGATTTCCCAGGAAAATTATATATTGTTTTTTTCAACAGAGTCTGGGCTTTAACATGAAATGTCTTGTTTGTATTTTTTAGGTGTATTCTCAATACTTTTGGGTGAAATATGTGCAAAAAAATAAAAAAAAATCTATTTTTTGCAATTTGTAGTGTTTTTTGTAATAAAAAATGTAAGTTTGTCAATAAAATCTTATTGCATGTGAAACCCCAATTAATCCCGGTTACAGCGTTACCACATATGTATAGGTAGACACCTTTTCCTGCCCAGGAGACTCCCCCAAACTGAAACAGCGCTTTAGGAGATTTTCAGATAAAATACAACTATGCACTGCGCTAAGCGCACCTTGCTGTCTTTCCAGAAAAAGAACCCTTTAAATTTGAAATACCCCCAGAAACTATATATTCTCTGGAAGTATACACCTCAGGCTTTCTAAGCGTACCAGGTTTGTTGACATGGACGCAATTTTCTGGAAGTAATCCCTCAATCAATTCTTTGGTTGCACAGAGTTTCCCTAAAAAAGAATAAAAAAGAAGAATCAAAGCCACATTTTCCTAAAAAAAACTATATGCAAACAGAAAAATACAAGTAAAATCTGAAAAAGCAACACCCCTCGAACAGAACGATACCCAACATGCATAGGTACTGTCAAGGGAAGAGTTGCCAAACACCCCAAAGTAAAGCATGCGCATAACGGTAATTTTACTTAAAAATTTCAGCTCTGCAGACAAAGTACGCACCTTGCGATTTTTCAACCAAAACAACCCTTTAAATTTAGAATATCCCCATAAACCATATATTCCCTGAAAGTACACATGTTAAGCTTTCTAAGAGTACTGAGCTTGTTGTAGTGGGCTCATCTTTCTGGAAGTAATCCATTGAAGAATTCTTAGGTTGCACAGGGTTTCCCTAAAAACAATTATAAAAAAAAGCAGAATAAAGACCATGTTTTCCTAAAATATCAATATGCAAACAAGAAAAAACAAGCTAAATCTGAAAGCGCAAGGTCCCCCGAGCAGAACAATACCCAACATGCATAGTTACTATTAACCCTTTTAATTGTCAGCCTACTTGAAGTTTTGTCACCCTCTGTTGACAGGTCATTTTTCCCCATTTTGCAGCATGATTAACCGTGATTTTTGCTGGAATTTCCAGAAAAATTATATACATTACATATACATTTTTTGCAGCAGAGTTTAGGCTTTAACATGAAATGTCTTGTTTGTAATTTTTCTACTGTTTTTTGAATATTTCTGCTCAAAAAAACAAAAAATATATATTTTTTAGACAATTGTCTCCTTTATTTTAAATAAAACCTTTTTTTTTTTTTAATGAAAACCATATAGCATGTGATAGCCCCATTTCTCCCGATTACAACGGTACCACATATGTATCGGTAGCCCCCCATTCTTGCCCTGGAGACCCCCCAAACTGAAAAGAGCACTTTATTACATTTACAAATAAAATACAACTACTATCCACACTATAAACATAAGGGGTTAATTAAAAAAAAAATTACATAGGGTCCCCCCTTCCAGGGGGGGGGACCCCTTTTTTTAGGGAATTTTAAGGGTTAGGGTTAAGCTAACCCTAACCCTTAAAAATAAAAAAATATGCAAAAATTACAATTCCCCCCAAAAAATGGGGACCCTATGTAATTTTTTTGGAATTTTAAGGGTTAGGGTTAGGCTAACCCTAACGCTTAAAAAAAAAAAAAAAAATTACGTAGGGTCCCAACTCCCGGGGGGTGATTTTTTGGGGAATTTTAAGGGTTAGGGTTATTCCAAAAAAAAGGTTCCCCCCCCCCCCCCCCCCCAGGAGGGGGACCCTACATCATTTTTATTTTTAAGGGTTAGGGTTAGCCTAACCCTAACACTTAAAAAAAAAAAATATGACGCAGGAATTTTAAGGGTTAGGGTTATTAAAAAAAAAAAAGGGTCCCCCCCCCCCGTCATTTTTTTTTTTTTTTTAAGGGTTAGGGTTAGCCTAACCCTAACCCTCACCCTTAAAAAATTTTTTTTGAATTTTCTTTTGAATTTTTAGGGTAAACCTAACCCTAACTCGTAAAAATAAAAAAAAGGACTTTTGGTTTTTTAATTTTAAGGGTTAGGGTTAGGCTAACCCTTAAAAATAAAAAAAATGACGTAGAGGGGAACCCATTTTTTTTTTTAATTTTAAGGGTTAGGGTTAAGCTAACCCTAACCCTAAAAAATAAAATAAAAATGACGTAAGGTCCCCCCTCCCAGGGGGGGGAACCCATTTTTTTAAAATTTTAAGGGTTAGGGTTAGGCTAACCCTAACCCTTAAAATTAAAAAAAAAAATGACGTAGGGTCCCCCTTACCAGTCATAACCAGCCCGGGACCAGCTATGGGGGCTTGTAGGAACAGAGTGGAGGGGCCAGCTTTTGTGGCCCCCCACCCTGCAGCCTACGAGCCCACATACCCTGTGTGGGCCCGGGCTCTTCTGCCCCCCCCCTGGGCTTTGGGGAGGCAGGTAATTGGGGGTGCGGGGGTTAATGGCAAGCCACCCGCTAGTTGCAGGTGACTTGCCAGCCCCTAGCCTTGTGAACTGTTATAAGGGGTCTCATGGACCCCTTACCAGTTCACAAAGGGTTAACAGTAAAAAAAAAAAAGACAGACACAAAATTAAAAAAAAATAAAAAAAAACTTTACTCACCTCACCCGATTGTCAGCTCCTGTGTTCATCAGCTGTCAGATGCCCTGGTGATCGCTGGCCAGAGGAGGGGGGGGGCAGGGGATCAGAGCATCCCCTGCCCCTCCACTGCTCTGCCCAGCGATCAGCAGGGCATCTGACAGCTGAGCCGAGGAGAGGCAGCAAGACGCCCGGGAGTGACGTCATAAGCCCCGCCCCCAAAGAGGCTTAACCGCAAGATGGCGGCGCCCATTGGGAGAGGAGGGGGGAGCCCTTTCAGGCTCTCCCCTGAAGCTGAAGAGGCTGGGGGGGCGATCGGAGGCCCCCCCCAGTGAAGAGGAGACCCAGAGGGAGGCAGCGCGATTGCAGGTAAGTAAATGTCATTTATTTTTTTTTTTTCACAGTTAGCAGCTGCTGCTGCCGCCAAACGGGGGGTGGGGCGGCCTATTCCGGGGGCTCTCCTGGAGCCATCCGACCCCCCACGGGGGATCGGATGGCACCAAATTAAAGAGTAGACCCGGCCGGATCCAACGAGGGGTCAGGTGAGTATTTTTGATTTTTTATTTTTTTTACTAGCAGCTTGGCACTTAAGTGGAGTGGAAGCGAGCACGTAGAAACTACGTGCTTGGCACTGAAAGGGTTAATCAGCTCTGGCCTTTGATCTCTAAATATATGAGCTCACCTTTCTGAAGGAAGCTCTGGTGGACCACGTTTATCAAAGGGTTAATTTGGTGACTTGCTGGGATTAGTAGTGAATACCCAGGGGTCTGGTGGCTTTAACCCTTGCACCATCACACTCTCTCTAGCGTCTTGGCTGAGCTGATAGAGTGCGATCGTGACAGGCTGCTTGGGAAATTTAGTCTCCCACAGAAAATAATGACCATGTATTACTTAGCCTTTATTGAATCCACCTTAACAGCATCCTTTCTTGCCTGGTATGGCAGCACCAACAGAAATGACATACGCCGACTACAGAGAATAATCAACACGAAGAATATCAGGTACCACTTCCTAATTTAGATTAACTCTTTACTTGTAGAGTCAAATCCACAGCCTTCAAAATCCTCAGAGATGCCACCCATCCTGGTCACTCCTCCTTCAAGGTCCTACCATTGAGATGCAGATTTAGGATACCTTCCACAAGGACTGACAGCCACCGAAATAGCTTTTATCCAATAGCTATAACATTTCTAAACAGTGGTGGCTCATTACTCATCTAGCCTTGTCTGTTGTGTACACCTGGCGAAATAAACAGGATTCTGATAATCCCTTCTTTAGCTTTTAGGTCTTTTTAAACTGAGATTGAAATGCCTCTCATTGTGATACAGCTGCACTGTATATGTTTACACATAACAACAAAAACTATTGAAACAGATGAAGTGGATGGTGGTTGAACCTTGGTTCTATCAGCTCTTTAACATTCACCTTTTAACCATTGAACACTGTATCCCTGCTACTTTTGATCTTTGACACAAAAGGTTGTTTTTCTGGTGGCAATTTATTCTCTTAGAGAGAGAGAGTTTCAGGATTGGCTACTCTTTCTATCAAGCCTGGTTGTCTATAATGGCAAGCTAGTTTTTAATACTTTCAAATGTTTTGCCTAAAGTGGCCTTTTCATTAATGAGCAAACAATTCTTCCTTCCTAATTGCCAAGACCCATTTTGTCCTAAGTACAGATTGTTATAACTTCCCGATGTTGTTTGTGCCTTTAAATTGGACTTCAGAATGACAGATACGTTATTTGTGAGTATTGATGTTCTTAGAAAAGGGGTACCTGCTCCAGTTACATCTATCAATAGGTGGATCAGGATAGCCATTGTGTCAGCTTATTCCACAAAGTAAGGACCCTTTTATGACAATCACATCCCATTCCACAAGATCAGTTGGATATTCATGGGCACATCTTTATCAGACTACAGCTCAGAAAATTCTACAGCTACTTGGTCTTCTGTGCCATTTTTTTACAACATGTTAAAGATTGACAGATGGGCGTATTATGGCTACAAGATATCCCACACTTTGGAGTTAAGAACGCGTGTGTGCCAGACACAGGCACGTACCCAGGTGAATGCTCTCCGCTTCGACCTTTTTGATATGGTGATGTATTCCTATATCTCCTTCTCCTCTCTGTTGTGCGGGCATTCCCTGTCACTGTGAATGTAGTATTGGGTTTGGGATCTCTAACACACATTATTGTAGGTTGTAGGAGAGTCTGGTGACATCTCCCCTTGATTTAACTTTAGCACAGTCATTTTATTTGTGAATAAATGATTTAATCTTAGTGGTAATTTTACATGTAATTTACATGTAACAAACTTTATTATTATTATGCTGCACTGGCACTTTGGTCTGGGACTGTGATCCTGCAATATATATATATATATATATATATATATATATATATATTACCTATGCTTTTGTTATATATAGGCCTATGGGGGCTTGACTTTTGATTTAGAATAGACTTGAGGGAGGGGGGGTCCATTAGATTGATTAGATTTGAAGTCGAATTATCTTAAAGCGGGGCTAAACCGAGCAGTACTGTGTCCTTTGTTGTTGTTTTTATTGTGTAGTTTTGTTTTATTATAGTGTGTGCAGCACTCTTTATACAGATTTTTTTGGAGCCACCATGGGGCCCCAAAATATTTTTTGTGTCACCTCTGTATACCTCAGCCTTCTTCTACTTAGGGCTGTATTTTTCTTCCAATCCATTTCAGGCCGTCCTAATCATTACGATTGGGTAATTCCTGCCCGAAGGGGCGTGGCTGCAAGGCAAAAGTGTGGCTCCGCCTCCTGGCCTATATCCTTCTGGCTGACTTCCTAGATTCCAGTTTCATTCTTGCAGTTGGGATGACTGCATGGCTCTCTAGACTCCTCTTCCATTTACTTTTTTTTGTTTCTCAGATTATACCTTTGAAGCGGGGGCAAGACCCTGTCTGTCTTCCTAGGTCCCTTATGCTGCTCTGATCTGGATTGACCCATTATGCCTCCTCAGTTTTCGGCTTGGCGAATTTCCGTAAAACTGAATGCGGATCAGGATGGTAAGGTAAGCGCAGGGTCCAATGTGCGCTTTGTAGTGCTTTGGCACTCTGGCTGAAGGCTTTCATTGAAAAGTATAAGCAGCCACAGGTTTTTGTCTGGTGAGCCTGATTGGGGGTGACCAAGGGAATGATTTTCCCTCTTTTATTGTTTTTTATTGCTCTTTCCCATGTGTTTCTTTGTTCTCTGGTTGAAAAATTCAAAATTTGCGCACCTTTTTAGGGAGCGGAGCTAAAGAAGCAGCGAGGAAATAGTCCGTCGTCATGGAAAGGTTTTTGGCTTGACGAAGTCCCGAGTACCGAGCGCAGAGCGCTTTCTCCGTCCGCCTCTGTGGAAAGATTTTTGGCTTGGCGAAGTTCCGAGTACCGGGTGCAGAGCGCTTTCTCCGTCCACCTCTGTGGAAAGATTTTCGGCTTGGTGAAATTCCAAGTACTGGGCGCAGAGCGCTCCCTCCGTCCGCCTCTGTGGAAAGATTTTTGGCTTGGCGAAGTAACGAGTACCGGGCGCAGAGCGCTTCCTCCGTCCGCCTCTGTGGAAAGATTTTCGGCTTGGCGAAGTACCGAGTTCCGGGCGCAGAGCGGTTCCTCCGTCTGCCTCTGTGGAAAGATTTTCGGCTTGACGAAGTTCTGAGTACCGGCGCAGAGCGCTTTCTCCGTCCGCCTCTGTGGAAAGATTTTAGGCTTAGCGTAGCAGCTAGCTCCGCTGAGATCTCCGGTTCTTTTCAGCGGTACTGTGTGTTTTCTCTAGCCGGGGACGCTGGAAGATTTTCAGCTTAGCAAAGTCACTAGCTCCGCTGAAGCAGCCGGTTCTCCTCCGCGACGGGGCACGTTTTTCTCGCCGACCAAACTTAAACATTTTTGGCTAGGCAAGGTGCCTAGCATCGCCAGAGAGCGCAATTCCCCTTTGGCTGTGCATAATTTCTGGGGTAAATGGCCAGCAAAAGGGCTGCTCTGAGCCGCTGCAAGGTCACCCTCAAGTGGACCTAAACCTTTTGGTAGGTTATTTTTTATTTAGTTTTTTATTTATTATTGATTGGGAAAGGGCAAGTTAATATATAATTTATATTGCAATATATAATTATATGGTGGTCTACCCTCAGAGGACTCGCATTAGTGACTGTCGAGAACCTATATATACTTGGTCTCAGATCCCCAGGGTCATAGACTAGTATTATTAAATTCACCAGGGCGAAGGCATCTGGGGGATCTGGTCTTTATCAAATTTACCTCATATCCAGTTGCATGCAGTGGCACTGGATAAGGATAGCACGTGCAGGGATTATGCTACGGTTGTAGTGGATAGGGAGACAGTAGTCACCTCCCTGAGGGGGCTCTGACCGGTGCTTTCTGAGAAACCCCTTGGCAGTTTTCATGCGGACCTAAAACTTTTGTGAGCGTACCGGTTACGAGTACCTCTGAGTATATTGAAGAGGATATTGGGGCTGCCATAGTCTCCTTCTGAGTCTTCGGCAGCCCTCAAGTGGTCCTACACCTATAAAGTCATTATGAAGTAATTGGCTACTAAAAAGGTAATAAAGAAAATAAAAATATTTCCTCTGAAGGGGATATTGTGGCTGCCATAGTCCCCCAGGAAGTTATCTGTTGGGGAGAATTCATCCAGTAGGGACTCAGATTCAGAGTCCTCTACACAAGGGGGTGTCCAGTTAAGGAGAAGATGGACGGATGATTTCCTCCATTTTGGAGGATATTGCGGAGCATACGCATTATTATAATCTGATCAATGGGAATGGCAGAAGTCTGGTTGTCTTCCGACCATTCCTAAAGTACTAGATACTATGTATCCCTTTCCTCCAGATCAGATTGAATACCTCCTGTGGTGGATGCTCTGGGGCCAGGTCTCTTTAAGATTTTGGTTTTGCCATCCTCTGATGGCAAAATCTCCAAAGGATCCAGCGGATAAATGCATGGATCAGGTGGCATGTCATACTTATCTATTATGGGTCAACTTTGGGGCCGGCCGGTGTTACATTCATAGAATTTTGGGAGCCATGCTCCCAGTTGTTCAAAATCAGTTTGACTCCAACAGGTAGTTTTCCTGGCTATGGAGGATTTGATCTGGTTAAGTGCCAGAGGCCTAGCTCTGGTGGTCGCCTTAAGGTGTGCTTTATGGCTTAAGCAATGGCCAGCTGACATAGCCTCTAAAAGGAATATGACAGGACTCCTTTTTAAGGTGGGCTGTTTGGGAAGGCTTGGTTGACATGGTAAAGCATGCTACTAGTGGTAAATTATCTAATCTGCCACAAAAGCCGAAGTCTAATACTGCTTCCGCAGGGTCTCTGGCAGAATAAAGCCAAACCCCCTTCGAAGCCGGCTCAGGCATGAAGGGATGCCCCCGCCCTTGAGGTGTGGGGGGGAAACTTCTGCATTTGGCTCATATTTGCAGGCTTCATGTAACAGATATTTGGATACAGGAAGTTGTATCCTCAGATTACAAAATCAAACTAGGAGCCAGACCCCATCAGAGATCTCTGGTCAGGGGTATCCCGAATTCAGCAGAAACATTGAGATCTGCCGTATGTCACCTTTTTAGAGATTGGAGTTTTCATAACCACAGTGTATATATAAGGATGCATACCTACATTGTAGTAGGGGCCTACTTCTTCTGTTTTGTGGCGCTACCCTTCGGTCTATTATCAGCCAAGGTGTTGGCAGGTTTCATGTTTTTCTCTAAGAAGTCAGGGATACATATAACCCCTCCTGCGACTGTCGTTTGATATGGGCCCCATTATGTCAGGGGGCTCAGAAGGATATACTGGCTATCCAGTCGAATTCTTCTTAAGTCAAATATCATTTCATAGATTCAAGAGTTATTCTTTTTTGGGAATGTCATTAGACACGTCTCAGGCAAAGGTGTTTTTCCAACACAGAAGTGACTCTTACTTCAGGCCAGGGTACAGGGTCTCTTGTCTGGCCCTCATCTGACGATTCATCAAGGAATTTGTCTGTTGGGCCTGATGGTATATTGCTTGAGTCAGTACCTTTTGCAATGTTTCACACAAGACCCCTGCAGATGGAATTGGTCACAAACTGGGATCGAGACCCACACACTCTGGATCACTCTTTTTGAAACCGTCAGCAAGGCCGTTTCTAGCCTGGTCCTCAGCCTCTTCAGAGGGCACCAGAAGCAGTAAAGCCCTGATGGAGGTGAGCTGGGTTTTTACTTTGGGCCGAGAAACCGGTTCCAATGTCTCTTGGTGGTACACATACCAAGAGTGGACAACTTGCAGACCGATCATCTCAGCAGAACGGTCCTGCATCAGAGGGAATGGTCTCTTAGCCAGAGGATTTTTTAATCCCTATGCATGTGCTGGGGGATCCCAGACATAGATCTTGCATCAGGGCACAGTCGGAAGGTCCGAAGTTTGTCCCGGTCCAGAGATCCTCTAACAATAGCAACAGATGCCCTGACTCTAGTGGTCAGCATTCAAGCTTCTTTATGCATTTCCCTCCGATTTCGCTCCTGGGTCGAGTACTAGGTTTAGCTCACAAGGGAGTCCCAACCATTCTGGTTGCTCCTCGGTGACAAGAAGAAGCTGGTTCTCAGACATAGTTAGGATGTCAGAGGGCAACTTGAGGAGGCCACGATCCAGATCTTCTCACACAGGGGCCTCTAAGGCATCCCAATTCCCAAGTTCTGGCTTTGAAGGCCTGGCTATTGAATCCTTTATCTTGGCAGAAAGGTTTTTTTCTGCCAGAGTCATCCAGACTATGATTCAGGCCAGGAAGAAATCTTTATCAAATTATCTATTATTGAGTATGGCAAGCAATTATAGCTTGGTGCGAATCCAGGGGTTCGCTTGTAGTACTGTTGTTCTGTTTACAGAATATATTGTTTTTTGTAGAAGTCTTGATGAGGACCAATATCTGCTATCTATCCTCTTTCAGAAACCCATAGCTGAGAATGAATTTATCAGAACTTGTTTTACAAGGAGTCGCTCATGTGCGGCCTCCTCATAAGCCATTTCTGCCGGTTTGGGACCGGAACTTGTTTTATTAGCTCTTCATGGTCCTCCTTTTTGAGCCAGGGTAGATGCGTTGTTAAGTCTAAGGGCGCTTATGGTTATCTCTTAGTGGCAATAACCTCAGCAGGCGGGTTTCTGAATTAGCAGCTTATCAGCAAACCTCCTTATTTGAGTGTTTTAGGATTTTCTTCCTAAAGGTATCTTTTCATTTTAATGAAGAGATGGTTTTGCCTTCCTTAGGTCCTGCTCTAGTGTCTGATAATAAAGGGTGATTCTTCACTGTTCGTATGTAGTGACTTTAGTGAGAGCACTAAGGTATGATCTCACTACTACATAATCTTTCCATAAGTTTGGACGATGGATTAGACAGACAGTGGTAAGAGTCTATTCTGCCGAGGGGAAGGAGCCCCTTGTTTGGGTCACAGCTCTTTCCACTAGGGCCATTGGTGCTTCCTGGGCCTTTCAGCATCAGGCCTCGGTGGGACAGGTTTGTAAAGCTGCCACCTGGGCTTCGGTTCATACATTTACCAAATTTACAAGGTAGATGTTAGGACCTCAGCTGACGCTGTGGTTGGTCGTATGGTTCTTCAGGCATTAGTGAAATGAACTACCTGCTGTTCCGCGTTGGGGATCCCACCCATATTTGGCACTGCTTTTGGATGCCCTGACGGCCTGGAATGGATTGGAAGAAAAAACACAATTCTGTGATACTCACCTGTAGAATTGTTTTTTTTGTTAATCCATTCCAGGCCGTCCGGCACGCCTCTTTTGGGGGAATATAGAAAGTTACCATCTATCCTTGATACCCTTTTTATGGTGTTCTTTTTTTATAATAATATTTCGCATTAAAAGGAATGCTAGGTTGATATATCCATGTCTTGGATGCCTAGTCTTGTGGAGATAAAAAAAAAAAAAAAAGAAATAGTACATATTTATAATCAGAGAGAGGAGCCTTATATGTTGTCTCCAGCCTTTTTGTCTCCAAAGAGATATAGGTATGCCTCCCTGGCGGCTGGTTATACTTCTTTTTAATTAACTGGAATCTAGGATGTCAGCCGGAAGGATGTAGGGTTAACAGAAAAACCAATTCTACAGGTGAGTATCACAAAATTGTGTTTTAGGGTTCATGCTGCCCTAGGCACTTTTTGGCCACATGCCCCTATTGAAGTGCAGGTAAAAATGTTGTGTTTGGTCAACTTTAAAGAGAAACATTTGTGGACCAGGATCACCCAATCTACTCACCTCTTTACAGAGCCCTCGCTGCATCTAAGCATCGCAGGTGCATTCCCAGCATTCCTCTAACTGCGGTGTGTACGCAGGCCAGGCCTTTCTGACTGGGCAGCCCGGGCACACACAGCAAGAGGTCAGCTGGGATGTGGCCGCAGGTGTGCTCGGCTCATTAGCTAAAGGGAACTAGTGAGCTGATTAAAACCGAGAACTCTGGCTGAGCGACCCGCTTTTGCAAAGGTGAGTTTCCTGAAGGATTCGTATAGATACACACAGTAGGGCATCCCAAATTGAGACGCCTGGTTTGAGAGGAACAATAGCCAGGAGAGTGAAATTCCTGAGTGTTGTTCTTTTAAACTCCCTTACAAATGGCTATAGGTCCCCTTGTGTTGTGTCTTCACCAGTTTCCAAGTTGCTGGTTATGAAGCTCCGAACCACTCCATTGTACTACTGTACAGACAGCCATAACTGCGAATGCCACTCCATAGACCTGTCACACATGGGGGGCAGTGTAAAGGGGCTATACTACTATATCTAGCCACCTCCCCGTATCTACATCGGCTCATAATAAGGCTGTATACTGTAGTATAGAGCCACCATGCTGCCCCCCCCAAAAAATGTTTTGCTTTCACAGTAAGCAATCACTTCACACAAACACATACAGAGACTTGAAAATGCTGCTGCCAACATTCTAATAAGCATCGTAATCATCCTGATGTGCAGATTTGGGGGTCACTCATCATCCTGCACAGGGAGCAGAGAGAACAACTGTGGTTCCTTCCTGCCTGTGCTGCGCTGCTCTTCCCCTAGTGGCCGGATGAATACATGCTGCTGATCAGCATACAGGGTGCTTTATCATGCCGTTTCCCATCGCCCTGTCTGGCAACAAAATATAATTTGCTGGTTTGCTTTCACTTAAATGCGCCTTGCGGACCCAGGCACGTGCCTATGTTTGGCTAGTGGCAAATACAGCCCTGACTATGCACGGCACGTGCTGCAATTTTCCACATACCTTGGCATACCTTTTATCACATGAGAAAGGTCAGGTGACTCTGCTGAATTATGCAAACATGCTTTCACATGCAAAAATATCTGCCAATATGCATAAGCAACTAAGAAACTAAAAACAAAACAAGAATGCATTCAACTCACTGCTGAATCGGCCCAGGGGACCCAGCCTTGAACCAGGGGACTATTTTTTGGTCACCGTTTCCGGTCCGTTCCCCAATTAACTAATCCTCAATGAGCCATTACCTCAATCCTCATTCCTGGTGAGTCTCACCGCGGGACCTTCTTCCCTGGGTTGAGCTCATTACCTCAATCCTCACCGGGCACGGCGGGAGAAGTCCTAATCGCTTCAGCGATTCGTGTAGGAGCTCGGGAGAAGTCATAATCTAATTTCTTGGTGGACCGCCGTGCTCATTACCTCAATCCTCATTCCTGGTGAGTCTCACCATTCTGCGGTTAGTTCCAAGGGAAGTGTTGAGATCACTCAATCCTCAATTGTTAAAAAACTAACATGAGGTAAAATTCAACTCAGTGCTGAATCGGCCCAGGGGACCCAGCCTTGAACCAGGGGACTATTTTTTGGTCACCGTTTCCAAGGTTTTCATTCCGGTTACCAAGCATTAATTCCTGCAGTTTCACGTCCACATAATTCTTCAGTGCTGATTTTTAAGCCACTTCCTCCTCCACCTAACATCATATGCTGTCCCCTATATAACATGTCTTCCCTTTTGCCTTCACTCCTGCCCTTCCTCCATCTCTAGTTTAAATACCCTTCACCCCCCTAGTATTTTCTCACCCAGTACAGCAGGCCCCAGCTGTAAATTATGTGCAGAATTCAGTTTGTACCCCAATGAAAAGCCAGGGGGAGTGCTATAGGAACCCAAAGCCTTTTGATCTGTAGAAGGACATAAGCCATGATTTTAACATTCTAAGCCCCCCCCCCCCACCCCAGATCATGCCCAGCCAGCCCTGCCAGGAATGTATCCAACCTTTCCACCACATGAATTGTTTGTCTGGGGTTAGGCATCTCCCAGTACCCTTAATAGCCTTTTTATCTCTAACATCACCACTCAGATTAGTTAAAAATATCTTGCATTTATTATTTGGTATTAAAAGAAAACATAATGTATATACTAGAAAATATCTTGCAAATACATCACATTACTCCCACATTAAAAAATACTTAAAGCGGACCAAAACCCACATTTTTTAACTAGCATCCCCTGAATTGTCCCCCCCCCCCACACTAAACAATAAATGCAAGATATTTTTATCTAATTTGAGTGGTGAGGTAAGATACAAAGACTATTAAGGGTACTGGCAGATGCCTAACCCCAGACAAACAGATCATGTGATAGGCCTGTACCAGCCTTAGAATATCAAAACAAGTTTGTAACACTATGATTCTGAATAGACCATTACACCATTACAATGGTGACTAAATACAGTCACTATAATTTAATTGCTTTCTACCACATCTATCCGTTCAAAGCCCCCATCCTAAACCAGCGCGTTCCGTGGCGGCATGTCCCCATCACTTCCTCAGTGTATTTCATTTTAAAATATTTGTTAAAATATTTTTCTGCTTACATACTTGAGATGTATGGGGTGCTGGACCTACTTTCTCTTGCCAGTATATGGATTTATATCTATGTAGGCAGAAATAAGCTTTTGGGGCATTATCTTTTTTAGATCCAAGGTTACATTTCTTTTAGATGTTTTATATTCTGTCTACGTGTGGTGGTTTGAAGTAGCAGAATGAATTTTGGCATTTTAACATCTATATCAATGGAATGCATACTATTTTATTATTTCACTTTTTCTTATTTTTCTATTGCCTGCTACTTGATGGAGGTGGCGCTTGTCTTTATTTTGTAGTTGTGTTTCTGGCCGTGTTAGGAGCAAGCCCGAACATGGCTTGCCTCCTTCATGCATATAACCTGTCAGGAAAATGGTCAGAGTTATACACTGTATGCAGATGTGTGAAATAAGTAAGGCTGCAATTTTTATTTCATGTTACATTAATCCTTCAAATGTTAAATACATTTACATTTTAGCACCACTTCACCACCAGGTGGCATCAGCCTGATAATATATTCAGCTAAATTAAAGTTTATTAGAACATCAGATTTTAATATTGCTGTAACACTATTTTTTAGATTCGGAACATGATTAAAAATAAGATATTTTCTTTGATTGTAAACCTAGTGGGCACTACAGATGAAAAGAGCTGTGCTCTTAATGCTTAAGTGTGGGATTGTATTGAAATATTCTCCTTTCTGTTAGGGCGAGCGCTGCGGGCCCATCTCGCAGCACTTCCCTCACCTCCGTTGCTGCTCCCGCTGCCCGGGTGAGCGCTGCGCGCCCATTTCGCAGCGCTCCCCAGTCCCTCTCCGTACCCCCTCCTGCCGGCGCGGTGGCTGGCTGTGCGCCGGCTGCTCCCAGCCGTCTTCCTCCTCCTCGTGCTGCTTCCTCGCATGGCTCAGTGCACACGTTCCCCGTCCACTAGAGGGCGCACGCGCCGGATTCCTGAAATTCAAAGGGCCTGTACACCACTGATTGGTGCCTGGTCATCCAATCTTGCATCCACTTCCCCTATTTAAGGGGCACTTCCTTTTGCATCAGTGCCGGATCTTGGTCTTACTTTGTATGCAGAAAGTCTGTTGTTTTCAGTATTACTCACCCGTGTACCGACCTTTGCCTGTCCCCAACTCTGAACCTGTTCTGCCAGCCCTGACCTCTGCTTGAACTTTTACATCGCCTTTTGCCTGCCTCCTTTGTACCACGCATCACCTCGGCTGACTGTGTGGCTGAGCCGCCGTTGGGGGGGGTAGCGACCTGGGGGTCACTCGCCGCTGCAAGACCAACCTGCTTTGCGGCGGGCTCTGGTGAATACCAGTGGCCTCTTAGACTCCGCTCCCCTGACGCCGCACTTGCTATCAGTAACACGGTCACAGCGGATCCACACCTGTGCCGCCTCACCCGGTCCATGACACTTTCTTTCCTCTTTTTTTTTTAAATATAGACAAAATCATATTGTCTGCCTTCCTAGCTTTGGAAACAGTGGGGCCCTTGGGGCTCTGAGGCAGTATCAGTTAATAGTAAGTCTAGTTTAATTTTTCTAGACATTCACTTGGCTTGTGTTCATTCACTTGTGTTTCCTATAGGAACAATCCCAATATTGTATTCCAGTAGCTCAAGGGTTACTGGCAGCCTTCCCAGCTGGGAAGGATCATTACTGCTGCTTGCCTTATTAACATAGTAACAGGGAGGTTGATTCATTACTAGTGGCAGCTATCGGCAGATGAGTGTCTGTACAACGGACTGTACAGCTAAGTATACGCTGTGATTGGCTATCGGGGCTGTATCGGGGTGAGTGCTGCAGTCGCTCTAGTAACCTGCCCAGCATTAATGAATGAGATGCATGTTGGGCGCTCTAACACCAGTACAGAGTTGCAGGGAGAGAAAGGTAGAGCCAGCTCAGTGCGACCGACTCTCAGCGGCCCCCACTATATTCAACAAAAAAACAGGCTCACAGAGCGTAGACGCTGTGTGATTAAAGTCTGTTTTGAACATATATCCACCAGTAACAAAGCGAAAACACATGGAATGACATGTCACATGTTGTAACATTGTGACATTAATGCCAGACGTGTAATGACAACTCTGCATAAAAATATAAAAAAATATAAAAAGTTTTCAAAAGTGACTTTTTTTTTAACTCTTTATTTAGTTTTATTTAAATTTTGAAAGACACAATACAAAAAAAAAAGAATAAAAGATTAGGCAAAGGGGAAATTAGAAATACATGTCACTCAAGCACACAAAAGTGACTTTTTCTAGGCCAGGAGAGGTGACACAATTATTTGAGAGAAAAAAAAATGAAAAACAAAAAACCCTGTTTGAACAGAAAAAAAAGAACGTCCATTGAAATTTATGGGAGAGCGACAGGTAAGCCTCCTGTAATGATGAATCGTACTCTACATGGCGCTGTTAGAGTCGCTCACCATCGCCTTCATAAATGTGGTTTTGCGTACAGTGTCCAGCGTTCACCAGATGCTGCCTGCCGCTATGAAGCGCTACCTGGTGCTAGAGCTTCATGAATAAACCCCATAGCATGTAGGCTGAATAAAGACTTTAGTCCATCCAGTTCAGCCTGTTTATCTCCTTCCAGTGGTCTAGTAGCCATAGCTGTAAATGTTATTAGATGCCAGGAAGGCATCCAGGTCACATTTTTACTGTATCCTTCATTACTACCTCCTCTGGCAGTGAGTTCCAGTACTCAGCTCAGTACTTCATATGGGGTCTGACCAGTGACTTGTACAGGGGTAAATGATGCTCTGGTCATGAGCACCTATGCCCCTCTTGATGCACCCCATGATCCTGTTTGCTTTGGCAGCTGCTGCCTGGCATTGATTACTACAGTTAGGTTTATTGTTAATTAAAACCACGAGGTCCTTTTCCATTGTTGTTTTACCAAGTGTTTCTTTATTTAGTATCATGACACAGATTTCTCCTTCCCATGCGCATAACCTTACATTTATCTGTGTTAAGCTTAATTTGCCATTTAACTGCCCATGCTTCCAATTTATCTACATCTGTTTGTAGCTGCCTGCTGTCCTCTTTTGTTTTAATTACTTTACATAGCTTAGTATCATCTGCAAAGATGGAGACACTGTTTAATCCGCGCCCAATGTCATTAATACATATATTGAAGAATGGTCCCAGAGCGTGTGTACCATTGATAACCACCCTCTGCTCCCGATCCTTAAGCTAGTTTCTCACCCATCTGCACACGTTTTCCCCCAGTCCAAGCATTCTCATCTTTTGTACCAGCCTTTTATGTGGCACAGTATCAAATGCTTTAGAAACATGATATCAAATGACTCCCCTGATCCAGTCTTGAACTTACCTCCTCATAAAAGCTGATTAGGTTTGTCTGGCAGGAGCGATTCCTCATAAATCCATGCTGATATGGAGAAATAAGGTCCTTTTCCCTAAGATGCTCCAGGATAGTATCCCTTAAGAAACCTTCAGCTTGCCCACCACAGATGTTAAGCTTACCGGTCTGTAGTTCCCCGGTTCCCCCCTAGATCCCTTTTGAATATTGGCACCACATTTGCAAAGCGCCAATCCCTCGGAACAAACCCTGTAATTATTGAATCCACAAATATTAGAAATAACGGCTTGTCTATGACTTTACAGTGGAAGGATTCTGGGATATGTAGTCATTACTTTTTACCCAGGGCCTTAGGGTAACAGACACAAAGGAATATAGGAAATTGTAAGTAGCATGCTGATAAATAAATCACGAGTCTGGGGGCACAATCCTCACACAAATTTTTATTTTACATCCCAGAAGAGAATAACAATAAGGCAGAAAACCAGAAACCTGACAAAAGGGAGTTTTTCTTTAAATTGAATTTCAATATTAGATATAAAAGCTTGGGATATTGTTTGGAAGGTGTGTTTGATACTAGCATTGGTGCTTAAAGGAAAACTACCCTTTACATCAGATTTTTTGGTGTTCTGCCTCCCCTGCAGTTAACCGCCAGCCACGTAATTTTACGTGCCTGACTTTCCCCCTTATAGCAAAGACTAAAAAAAGTCACTTACCTGACCCCTCGTTCGATCCGGCCGGGTCTCCTTTTCAGCCAGAGGGGCTCCGATCACCCATTGGGGCTCCTCCAGCAGCAGGGGAGTGCCCCCCCCCCCCCCGTTTAAGCAGCCGCCCTAATTCCCTTAAAAAAAAAATGACATTTACTTACCTTCATGCCCGCCGGCTCTCCTCTTCATGGTGGGGGGGGATCCGATCACCCCCCCCTCTTCCATCTTCTGGAGAGGGCACAACAGCCCTCCTCCCTCCGGAGCTCCGAAGGCCACCGCCCCCTTCAGGGGCGGGGCCGATGACATCACCACCGGGTGTCGTCGGGGCACCCGGCGGTTCAGCTGTCAGATGCCGGTGAAGGCTGGGCAGAGGAAGAGGGAGGTAGGCGATCCTCCTATCGTCTGCCTCCCCCCTCCTCTGTTCAGCCGTCACTGACATCAGATCGCCGCGGGACAGAGGAGATGCAGATCGGAGGTGAGTAAAAAAAAAAAAAAAAATTTTTTTTTAATAAAGTTATTTTTAAAGTGTGTTTTTTTAACTTTTAACCCTTTGTGAACTGGTAAGGGGTCCATGTGACCCCTATACCCATTCATAAGGCTCAGGGGTCTGGCAAGTCACCTGCGGCTAGCGGGTGACTTGCCATTAACCCCTGAGCCCCCCAAATTACCTGCCTCCCCAAAGCCCGGGGGGGGGGCAGAAGAGCCGTGGCTCTAGGCTATGCCGGCTTGTAGCCTGCAGGGCCAGGGGCCACTAAAGCTGGCCCCTGCGCCCTGTTCTACAAGCCCCCATAGCCGGTCACAGGCTGGATATGCTGGGTTGGGGGGACCTTACGCCATTTTTGGGGGGGGATGGGGTCCCCCTTCCTGGGAGGGGGGACCCTATGTCATTTTTTTTTAATTAACCCTATGTTACCTGTAACCCAGTAGGTATAAAAGGCTTTCAGTAGCAGCAGGAGAGCAGAAGCCTAAGTAATCAGCGTGGGACACAGGAATGGATGGAAGGTAAGTATTAAAAAAAATTAAATAAATTATTTTTTTTAATAAAGGTATTTTTTAAAGTGTGCCTCTGTGTTTTTTTTTATACTTTTAACCCTTTGTGAACTGGTAAAGGATCTATCAGACCCCTATACCAGTTCACAAGGCTCTGGGTCTGGCAAGTCACCTGCGGCTAGTGGGTGACTTGCCATTAACCCCTGAGCCCCCCCAATTACCTGCCTCCCCAAAGCCCGGGGGGGGGGGGAGCAGAAGAGCCGTGGCCCTAGGCTATGCCGGCTTGTAGCCTGCAGGGCCAGGGACCACCAAAGCTGGCCCCTGCACCCTGTTCTACAAACCCCCATAGCTGGTCACAGGCTGGTTAAGCTGGGTAGGGGGGACCTCACGCCATTTTTTTCTTTGGATTTTTAAGGGTTTTAAACCCTTAAAATTCCCCCCAAAAATGGGGTCCCCCTTCCTGGGAGGGGGGACCCTATGTCATTTTTTTTTTTAATTAACCCCATGTTACCTATCACCCAGTAGGTATAAAAGGCTTCCAGCAGCAGCAGGAGAGCAGAAGCCAAAGTGATCAGCGTGGGACACGGTGCTCAGGGATGGATAGGAGGTAAGCATTACCAGTTCACAAGGCTCTGGGTCTGGCAAGTCACCTGCGGCTAGTGGGTGACTTGCCATTAACCCCGAGACCCCCCATTACCTGCCTTTTTTATTTAACCCTTTATTATGTGGATAGTAGTTGTATTTTATTTGTAAATGTTATAAAGTGCTTGTTAGGGCGAGCGCTGCACGCCCGTCTCACAGCAAGTCACTTACCTCCATGGCTGCATGCAGCCATCATCCATCTTGCAGCACTTCCTCATGGCTGCATTCAGCTGCCGCCCTTCCCCCCCATGCTTCCTGCTCACATGCTCAGGTGCACGCACGTCTCTGTCCACTAGAGGGCGAGCGCACTGGATTCCTGAGGTTTAAAGAGCCTGTACAGCACTGATTGGCGCCTGCTCATCCAATCCTGCATCCACTTCCCTTATTTAAAGAGGCACTTCCTTTCCTTCAGGGCCAGATCTTGGTCTCTCCATGTTTGTTGAAAGTCAGACATTCTTGGATTGCTCACCCGTGTACCGACCTCTGCCTGTCCCCGACTCTGAACCTTTGCTGCCTGCCCCGACCTCGGCTACTCACCTTTACCGCGAACCTGTGCTGCCAGCCCCGATCTCTGCCTGTACTTACTACGCCTTTTTGCCTGCCACTTGTGTACCTCACTGAACCTCGGATGACTGTGGGACTGGGCCGCTGTTAGGGGGTAGCGACCTGGGGGTCACTCGCCGCACAAGACCAACCTGCCTTGCAGTGGGCTCTGGTGAATACCGGTGGCCTCTTAGACTCCGCTCCCCTGACACGGTACCCGCCATCGGTTCCACAGTTAAAGCGGATCCACACCCGAGTCCGCTCCACCCGGTCCGTGACAGTAAGATCTGGCCATGGATCCCGCTGAGGTGCCACTGCCTAACGCCTCAGAATTGCTCACTGTAGTGGCTATGCAGACTCGCCAAATCAACCAGCTCGCCGCCATGGTTCAGCAATTACTAACAATCCTGCAGCAGCAATTGCCACCTTCCGCTCCGGTGTCGCCGCCACCTGTAGCACCTCCAGCTAGACGTTGTCTCTCCTTGCCGGCTAAATTTGATGGGGATGCCAAGTCATGCAGAGGTTTCCTTGCCCAGTGTTCTCTGCATCTGGAGATGTTGGCGGACCAGTTTCCCACTGAACGAGCCAAAGTGGCCTTTATTATTAGTCTGCTTACAGGAAAGGCCCTGGCCTGGGCCACTCCATTATAGGATCGCAACGAACCAGTGACTTCCAACTTACATGCCTTCGTTTCTGAGTTTCGCCATGTCTTTGAGGAACCAGCCCAGGCCTCATCGGCAGAAGCAGCCCTGCTTAACTTGGACCAGGGCGACCGGTCTGTTGGCGAATATGCCGTACAGTTCCTCACCCTGGCGTCAGAATTATCCTGGAATAATGAGGCCTTATGTGCCTCCTTTAAGAAAGGACTTTCTAGCCATATTAAAGATGCCCTAGCGGCACGTGATTTGCCTTCGTCTTTGACTGATCTTATTCGCTTGGCCACACGCATCGATGTGCGTTTTTCTGAAAGGCAAGAGGAACTCCGCCTGGGAAAGAACTTCGAGTGCCCTAGGAGGGCTTCACGTCTGGCCCCTGTTTTCCAACATCCACCTTTGCCCGCACATGCGCCTTCCACTGAGGAGGCTATGCAGGTGGACCGATCTCGCCTAACTCCGTTGGAGAGAACTCGTCGAAGAAACGAGAACCTTTGTTTGTACTGTGCCAGCTCCGAGCACTTCTTGAAAGACTGTCCTGTTCGCCCACCACGGGCGCACCTAGTAAGGGTGGGAGAGGCATCCCTGGTTGGGTGTGCTACCTCTTCACACCTTACGGTTCCAGTGCAACTCTCCATGTCTGCTAACGTCTCTGTGAATTTGTCAGCTTTTCTGGATTCGGGCTCCGCGGAAAACTTCATCGGGGCCTCTTTGATTGACAAGTATAATATCTCTGTGAGTCGCCTCGCAAGGCCTCTAGTTATTGCTTCAGTCAATGAAGATAAACTTGATTGCATCGTGCGATATCGCACAGTACCGCTCCTTTTGAAGGTTGGACCCGACCATCAGGAGAGTATTGAGTTCTTCGTCCTCCCCAGTAGCACTTCTCCAATTCTTCTCGGCCTACCTTGGCTTCAACGTCATGACCCCACACTTGACTGGAATACTGGCGATATTAAGTCATGGGGCCCAGCCTGCCCCAAGAGGTGTTTTGGAACCATTCCTGCCAAGCCTGCTCCTGTCACTGCTCCCTCCGCCCTGGTACAGGCACCAGCCGGAGAGGCCTTTGTATCTCCTCGCCAATACAGCAAAGTCTTGAAATTAGAACCTGAAGAGAACATTCCGGTTCAAAGTCTCATCCCTGACTTTCTGGGTCCCAAGAAGAGGGGGAGACCCAAGGGGGGGGGGTACTGTTAGGGCGAGCGCTGCACGCCCGTCTCACAGCAAGTCACTTACCTCCATGGCTGCATGCAGCCATCATCCATCTTGCAGCACTTCCTCATGGCTGCATTCAGCTGCCGCCCTTCCCCCCCATGCTTCCTGCTCACATGCTCAGGTGCACGCACGTCTCTGTCCACTAGAGGGCGAGCGCACTGGATTCCTGAGATTTAAAGAGCCTGTACAGCACTGATTAGCGCCTGCTCATCCAATCCTGCATCCACTTCCCTTATTTAAAGAGGCACTTCCTTTCCTTCAGGGCCAGATCTTGGTCTCTCCATGTTTGTTGAAAGTCAGACATTCTTGGATTGCTCACCCGTGTACCGACCTCTGCCTGTCCCCGACTCTGAACCTTTGCTGCCTGCCCCGACCTCGGCTACTCACCTTTACCGCGAACCTGTGTTGCCAGCCCCGATCTCTGCCTGTACTTACTACGCCTTTTTGCCTGCCACTTGTGTACCTCACTGAACCTCGGCTGACTGTGGGACTGGGCCGCTGTTAGGGGGTAGCGACCTGGGGGTCACTCGCCGCACAAGACCAACCTGCCTTGCGGTGGGCTCTGGTGAATACCGGTGGCCTCTTAGACTCCGCTCCCCTGACACGGTACCCGCCATCGTTTCCACAGTTATAGCGGATCCACACCCGAGTCCGCTCCACCCGGTCCGTGACAGTGCTCTTTTCAGTTTAGGGGATCACCTGAACAGGAACGGGGGGCTACCGATACATATGTGGTATCATTGTAATCGGGAGAAATGGGGCTTTCACATGCAATATGGTTTTCTTTAATAAAATAAATGTTTTTGCTAAAATAAAGGAGACAATTTAAAATATATATATATATATATATATATATATATATATATATATATAATTTTTTTTTTTTTTTTTACTTATTTACTTAAAAATATATTAAAAAAAAGTTAAAAAAATACAAACAAGATATTTCATGTTAAAGCCTAATCTCTGCCACAAAAAGATAATATGCCATTTTCTTGGAAATTCCTGCAAAAATCACAGTTAAACATCACGCAAAATGGTGAAAAATATCCTGTCAGCAGAGGGTGACAAAATCTCAAGTAGGCTGGCAGTTAAAAGGTTACAGGTACCTATGCATGTTGGGTATTGTTCTGCTCGGGGGACCTTGCGCTTTCAGATTTAGCTTGTTTTTTCTTATTTGCATATTGATATTTTAGGAAAAGGTGTTTTTTATTCTGCTTTTTTATACATTTTTTTGTGAAACCCTGTGCAACCTAAGAATTCGTTGACATATTACTTCCAGAAAGATGAGCGCACTACAACAAGCTGGGTACGCTTAGAAAGCTTAACGTGTACTTTCAGGGAATATATGGTTTATGGGGGATATTCCAAATGTAAAGGGTTGTTTTGGTAGAAAAAGCACAAGGTGCGCACTTTGTCTGCAGAGCTAAAATTTTGAAGTAAAATTACCGTTACACACATGCTTTACTTTGGTGTGTTTGGCTACTCTTTCCTTGACATAACCTATGCATGTTGGGTATTGTTCTGTTTGGGGAATGTTGCTTTTTCAGATTTTCTTGTTTGTATATAGTTTTTTTTAGGAAAATGTGGTTTTGATTCTGCTTTTTTATTCATTTTTAGGGAAACCCTGTGCAACCAAAGAATACATTGAGGGATTACTTCCAGAAAACTGCACCCATGTCAACAAGCCTGGTACACCTAGAAAGCCTGAGGTGTATACTTCTAGGGAATATATAGTCGGGGGTATTTCAAATGTAAAGGGTTGTTTTTCTTGAAAAACTGCAAGGTGCGCATATTGCATAGCATAGTTGTATTTTATCTGAAAATCTCCTAAAGCGTTGTTTCAGTTTGGGGGAGTCTTCTGGGCAGGAAAGGGTGTCTACCTATACATATGTGGTACCGCTGTAACCGGGAGAAATTGGGGTTTCACACGCAATAAGATTTTATTGACAAACTTACATTTTTTATTACATAATAAAGCCCAGGCTCTGCTGAAAAAAAAACAATATATCACTTTCCTGGGAAATCCCAGTTGAACATGGGAAGCGCAAAATAGTGCAAAATGGTCTGGCAACAAAGGGTGACAAAATCTCAAAAGGATTAAAGCTTGTTGTTTCTGCCTTAGCCAATAAGATGATTACCAAGCCAGGGTGAGGAAGTCTCTGATCTGTACATCAAATGTCCACGTCCATTTACATTTAGATTTTTAAGGTAAAAACATTGATGCTAGGGAAAACTATTTTGCAGAGTTGCAAACAGATAGAAAAGAAAAGAATAACAGATAAGCTTAGCACATTGAAGACATCATTTTGGCACACAATAATTATCCTGTCCTGTGTACATCTTGTACTATACATGCACTGTCTGAACAGCTATCTGAGGGAGCATACTGCTGTGCAGCATGTGTGTGCATTCAGAAGACCCGACTCAGGATCTAAATGAGCATCTGGCAACCCCGAGATCCATGTTACCATGGAAAGTGTCTGTTGCTCACAGGCCAGACACAATCTTGTTCAGGCGAGGGTGGCATGGGGGGGGGGGGGGGGTTGGGGAAACAGGTAATTAGCACCAGCTGGGTAGCAGTTAAATGGTAGAATAGGGGTAAAATTTACAGGGAGGCTAGCCCTGAGCTTTGCTCAGTTAGTAGATGAAGAGGATGTTTGCTGGCACAGCTGCAGCAAGACAGCACTTCTGTCTGCTTTAGTGAGGAGGGAAATAGGAGTACAGGGCAGGCAAGACAGGTGCTGGTAATGGGAGAATTAATTATTAGGAGAACAGACAGGGCAACCAGTCACAAAGACCGGCATTGCCCCACAGACAGTATTTTTGATGGTTTCATCAGTCCTGTCTTATTTCCTAGTAATAGATCCTGCAAGTCCCAGATTGCTGGGGGTTTGAGTGGCAGTGTGGTAGAATTAAAAAGAACCACACTCACACCTTTTTGGGGGTAGGTAAGTTAAGACACAGGAAGAAAAGGGTTACGGGGTCCACTGGGGGTCCTTTCTTCTGGCTCTGGGAAGGGTGAAGTAATGCTGATGCCAAGGGAATGAAGGGACTTTTACTAAAGAAACTGTATTGGGTTCCCTACTTAGGGGCATCCCCAAAAATAAACTAGACAAGTTCCACTTACTAGGTAGGTGCAGGGAGGTTTACGTGTGACCAAATGGGAAAACTGTAGACCCCGGACATGGGTGCTTCAGGCAGCAGGATTAGTCTGGGTCTTTCTGGGGAACCCAGTGCCATCCCCGGCGCATCCATCCAAGACCTTTACAAAGAAGAATGCTGGTCATTTTTCCTAGTTTTTGCAGTATATTTGCAGCCCTTAAATGTATAAGGCTGTTAAAAAGCTCAAATATATGTATAATTCTAATTCCACCACGTTATCTAATAAATTCATTTGTCAGTAACTTCCAAGGAAATGCTAGACTATGCACGTTTATTTTATTTAGTTATTTTTATACCTTGCCTGCTAGAATACAAAAACACTAAAATCATTGTTACAATACAGAAAGCCTCAAAACAGGGCAAAAAGCAAATGATATAATAAAACTGGTTACTCATCTGATTTAAGTGGTCTGGTTGAAATCAGCAGGCCTCTAGTCCAATACAAGATGGCTATACAAAACTCCACAAAAGCCGGTCTCCCAGTCCCTAAGGTAGCCTCATGGTCTATCTCCATCAGCTCTCTCTTTCAGCTGCCCGAAGCCCTTGCTGACCATGCTGGATACTAATTAAGCAGTCAGCCTTCTGGATCCTGGTTGGCAATTTTTGATTGTATGAGATTTTACAATATCACGGGGAACAAAATATATTAAAATATCATAGCATTACAGAAGGGTTAGTACAGAAGGACACAGAGGGTTCCCCAGGCCTAGAAGGGGAAGGCAGAGGTAGGGCTTACCTTGGCTTGGCATGCATCCTCCAGGAGACACTGCTTCTGGATGAGTTGGGGGAAGTGAACAGTTGCCCTTGGTCCCGCGGGACCTCTTGCGCAAATTGGCTACCGCGGTGGCATGATGCTGCGGGAGCCTTGGGTTGTCTGGCGGAATTGAACTGCGTACACCTGGACAGCTTCATCCTGGCTTGAGAGGGTGGGATCCCCCAGTTCTCCCAGGTTTGGGATGCCCCTCTGGGGTGTGCTGTTTCTGGTAGGAGGCTGGTGGCTTTGTGCAGCGAGTTTGCTGCGGCGGGAAGCTCCTTCCCCTCTCTGCTGATGCCTTATAACAGGTAGATAGTGGGGGGAGCTATGTTATAACCAGAGAAAAGGGGGGATTCCTATTAATAACAGAAGGGGTGAAGTTAGACTTTAAGCCAGAGGTAACTGGGTGGCTTAGGCCCTTAGCTATATGTAGTAGGTGGAGTGTCCCTACCAGGGGTATGATGGGTGGAGTTCATGCAAGGTCACTGGGTAAGTCATCCTATAAAATCTCAGTTTGCAGATCAGATCAGAGAGTTGCGCGAACAGCAAGCACAATGCAGGAGCAGATACTGCTTTAGTGTGCAAGGGCTTTCGGCTGCCTGGAGAGGACCCTGTCCGGAGAGAGAGCATGGGGGTGCCTTTGGCATGGAATTAAGAGAGAAGGAGCCACCTGTTGACAAGGGCGTGCTAGGCAGAGAGATGAGCTTGCCCTCCGCTAAAGTGTGGCTGTCCCTGTTGTATACCCTTTAGCCCCGGAGAAGTGTTGAACCCAGTTGGGAGTGTTGTCCCTGGATATTGGCTGATTGGTGCTCATAATAGTGGGACCACTGAAAGCTTTGAAGTGTGACCAATATCCCTAAGGTGGCGAGGCTCTCCCTCAGTAACCATTGCCCTGTGTGATTCCCTGCCTTGCGAACTGGGAACTGAGTTTACTGGATTTGTGCTGAGATATGTTGATATTGGAAATTGGCTTCTATGAAAACTACAGCTTTAACTTGTGGACGTGCTGTAAACTGCACCGTGCTGTGAAGTCAATAAAGCAAAGCTACACTTAAGCCAGAGCTGAGTTATGTGTGAGTTTATCGGCCAACCGTGACATACACCTGTTGGCTAACAATTACCGTGACCTATACTTATGTAGTTACAATTATGCATTACAATTATCATCATTGGACATGAGCCCACACATGTGGTGTTAGAACCAGGAAGAGGTGAGTGAAAAGTGGCGTTTTGGGGGTTTCACACAGTGGAAGCAGAACAAAACCCAGGAAAGTCAAATTCAGTTTTGTTCCGCTTTAAATATATTCCCTTGTTTATTCCCAAGAATCCAACAGATCAGGCAAAGTTTACAGTTACTACAGGGCTCCTCCTCCAGGTGAAAAGGACATCAATAATTTCACCTGAAGATAATAATAGAAACCTAGAAATAGAGTTTTAATTGGTAATTATGGACTTTCTTTATTTTCCACTATCTGGGTTATGCTGTCAGTCTTCTATTTGATCACCCCATATTTCATAGAGGTGTGTGATCATCCTTCTCTACTAAAGACACTTCCTGTTTGGTTACTGAAGACAGGTTCTTTTGACAGAACATTTTCCTTCCCTCCTCTCGTCCTCATCCGCTCCCACGGTAGGGGGCTTCTTTACTGTTAGATCCACCCTAAGGCACCCCCCCAAACTTCTTCCCAACAGGCTCCTTTCCAGGTGACCAAGACCAAACCCTTGCACTTCAAAGCAGTATATACTCCTGTGCCATTCTTACTGTTTCCACTACTTCACTGATTAGCCATACCAGGCGTCTAAGGTGTGGGCTACGGACGATCTCCCCGAATGGCCACTCTCACTAAAAGCTCTGCTTTATACATTGTTGCCTGCAGTTTCCCTCCAAAACCAACCTATCCCAGCAGTTTCCTATTCTTCCTCAAATGTATCTTATGTCCCCATGACTCATCCTAGGGCAACTTTGAGTTAGAATTCTGAGTTTGAAATACATTCTGTTTTACCATTTGTGGTGTTATACTCCCATCTAATGTTCAAAGTTGGAACAACAAACACATTTTCATTTCAATGGACAATTCCCCAGATATTTCTTACCTACTATTTTTAAGCAACCCCAAAAATGTGTGTGGGCTTAATGTAGTGCTTAACGTATTTTTTTCCTACTACACTGGTGCCACGTTACACTTTAAGACCAAATGTCACCTTCCTACCTGGCTTACCAAAGGAGTTTTCTGTATCCCCACCTCCTAGAATGGGGAGAGACCCAGATTGCGAAAATATAACCAATATGTGGATAATTCCTTGTGAAATTACATTGCCAATTTGGCAGCACAATTTCTTTCAGTTATTTAGCCAGCGTGGGCTATTGCAGGGGGGGAGGACAAGGAGGATGAGGAATATATTGCCATCTATTGGTGACAACTAGCAACTTCCATGTTCAGAGGCCACACCACGCCCACCCACCAGTCGAAACAAGGAAACGCAGCTCCCGACCTCACAAACCAGGGCTGTTGGAGACTGACTGGCAGCATGTGAGCAGCAGTCAAGTAAACTGACCGTCTACCATCCATAGTGATCAGGTAAGCGAATCGTCCATGGCACACCAATGTTTCAATTAGAGGTTTAGATTAGCCGTCTTCAGGGGCTGCCTCTTTCATTCAGCCAGGCTTTGAATTCCTTGATAAGCCCTAGTGAACTTGATCTCTTGTGTTGACCTCTTCATGCAGCGTCCCTGCAATAAATTACACTTTCCAGGTATGTTCAGAGTCCTAGAGAGCAGCACTGTATGGCGTGACAAGGGCTAATCAGGGAATGTAAAGCACAGCTGAATGAAAGACACAGCCCCTGACAGCCATTGTGAAGTGAAACTGTCCATTAAATTGCTAAGTGAAAAGCTTAGTCAGTTATGACACTTCCAAATATTGTCCATCTGCAGACCTCTAAAGTAGAGGGTGACCAGGATAACTAGGTGTCCTGTGATTGGTGGGAATTGTTTAGACAGCCGAAGGTGCTAAAATAAGGTATTAGGTGTCCAACTTAATATTGTGAGAGGTTCTATATTTGTCACAGTTGTGACAGGCTTATTCTGAAAGTCTTTTCTGCTGTCTTTCATGTCTCTAACACCTCACCCGCTCAATGATAGTTAATTTCCTGTGGAGCCGTTTCTGCAGCTATAGAAAAGACAACAATAAGTGACAGCTAAGATAAAGTGTTGTCAGTAACAAGAAACAACCATCCATGGCATAAGTAACAGAAATATTTTCTGCATCTGAACTGACAATTCCTGTCGGCAGAAATGTAATAAGCATGAATGTGTTTTGTTGACACCTATCAGTTGTGCTTGTGTTACACTAAATGTAAGTGTTTTGTGAAGGATGAATGAATTTGTGTTGGGTTTAAAACTGAAAAACAACACATATTTGTTTTTTTTTTTAAAAGCACCAGACATATGAGCTTGTAATTCAGGACTGAGGATCTGAGCAGTCGGTCCCTTGTCCTGCCAAGTTACCAGCCCCATGTCCTTAAATTTAGGTTAACAGTACTCACACTTCCACATTTTCCTTCCTCTGTACCCATCCAGGCAACATCCTCTCGCAGCTCCAATAGGTCCGGGGATCCCTCTAGGTCCAGTAGACAGGTCCTTTGATGCCAGTATCTGGTGTTCAGGGTGACAGCGGCTTCCCATTGGGGCCGGCCCAGAGGAATGTTTTTTTAGCCAGAGACAGGGCCTCTGGGGAATCGACGCCTATGTGTGCATACGGGGTTATCCCAATGTTTCCTATCCATGCCCCTATCTCTCCACAGTGATGCACAAAGTCACATGGGGGAAACAAC
Source organism: Gastrophryne carolinensis (assembly GCA_027917425.1). Classification (NCBI taxonomy): domain Eukaryota; kingdom Metazoa; phylum Chordata; class Amphibia; order Anura; family Microhylidae; genus Gastrophryne; species Gastrophryne carolinensis. Next base: position 86,166,751 of record CM051244.1, read on the forward strand.
AGAAGCCCTGCCTCTGGAATGTTAGAGTGAAAGAAATGCAGGATTTTGACTATCCCTGTTTTTTTTCTGTGCTCGGGGGCATCCCGATAGGAAATCCCCCTTTTCCCCAAAGACTCTCTGTCTTGAGCTTTGAAGGTCCACCCTGTAGTGCAGCAGGGGCATGTGTGGACATTTCTAGGTAGCAGCTTTACAAATCTTGTCCAACGGGACTCCCGCTTGGTTGGCCCAGGACATGGCTTCCGATCTTGTTGAATAAGCCTTCACTTTCTTTGGCAGCTGTATATTCTGCTCCTGGTATGCTCTAAGAAAGAATTGCCTCTCTAACCCATCTCGCTAATGTTGCCCTAGATGCTTGCTGCCCTGTTTCTCCCTCTAAAGACTACAAATAGGTGGTCAGACTTCCTCCAGTCTTCTGTACACCTTCAACTCTGGGGAATTGTGAAAGTGGGATGCTACTTTAGGAAGATAGAGGGGGTCAGGTCTCAAAATTAACCTGTCTGGAAAGACCCTAAGATAGGGCTCCTTCACAGACAACAGCTGGATGTCACATTCTCCAGGCCGAGGTTATGACTACAATAATGCTGTTTTAAGGGAGACAAGCTTAATGCCAGCCTCCCTCAAACAGTTGCCCTCTGAGTCCCCTATCGAGATATGCCAGTCTGGGAAGAACTTCATGGTAACTGGGTGGTTCTTTGCTAGGGAGACAAAGAACCTCTCTACCAGACTCATACTCCTGGGCCTGGTTTCCAGGGCGGCCACCTGCAGCATCAGAGTGCTTGCAGACAACCCCATCTCAACCCCATCTCAACCCCCTCCTGTGGTAAATCTAGGACAGATGGCTTCAAGGTCAAACCCCTTCTCTCTGCAGAAGGAAATGTAACATATTTTCAACATCTTGTGGTATATCTTTGTTATAAAAACCTTCCTACTCTGTAAGAGATTTGTAATGACCCTGCTAGATATCCCTTTCTTTTCTAGGAGGCACCGTTCAGCATCCAGGTTGTAAGGTTGTAAGGTTGTAATGTCCTGCCTTGCTGGAAGAGGCCATGGGGCTTGCATGAACATTTCTTGCAACATGGAGAACCAGGGTCTCTTGGGCCAGTATGGGTCAACCAAAATTTCCCTGGCTCTGTCCTGCCTGACGAGTTTTATTGAGGGATGAGTTTGAGTTTTATTGAGGGATGAGTTTGAGTTTTATTGAGGGATGAGTTTGAGTTTTATTGAGGGATGAGTTTGAGTTTTATTGAGGGATGAGTTTGAGTTTTATTGAGGGAAAGACATAGCAGAGATTGAACTGGCTTCAATCCTGCTGCCGCATTTTGATCCTGCACCAGGGAAAAGAAAACTCAACGCTTCCCATTTGCCCTGGTCGCAAGAAGGTCTAACTATTGGGTGTCTCACTTTAATGCCACCTTTGGAAAGACCTCCTGGTTGAGCTGCTATTCTGTCTGACCTATCTTTGTTCTGCTCAGATTGTTTGCTAGGACATTGCAAACTCCTCTTATGTGGACCGCACTGACCAATCTCGCCCTGTCCTCCAGCAGAAAGAAGATGGACCCTGGACCTTGTCCTCCCTGGTAGTACCATAGTAGCATTGTCTGAGAGGATCCTGTGCCAACTTCCCCGCCAAGACCTCACTGAAGTTTGAGGATTTTCTTGTCACAATCGCGCCCCAGGAACCCTGTGACCGAAAGGGGGCACAGTGAGCCCCCCATCCCTGACTACTGGCATCTGTTGTTATCCGTAAGGGATCTATTTAATGCCAGTCTCTCCCTTTAGGTGAGGTTGGTTTGCTGCCGAGGCCCATCAAGGCAGGCTGGATTTCACCGGACCCGGTAGCACACTACTGTATCCAGTGACTCTAACTATCTGTCCCACTGCTGCAGGAAAAAGTTTTGCAGTGGCCTGTAGTGATGTTGGGCCCAGGTTAGGGTGGGAATGTCATTAACCCTATCAGAGAGGAGATCTCTCTCAGTGCTAACTCCTGCATCTTTACCACCTTCTCTAGTGGTAGATAATTTCTTCCCAATGTTAAGTACTAACAATCTACTGACAGGTCATCTGGGGTTCTAGGCTGGATTTGTCTAGATATACTAGCCATCCAGACGCTTTAAGAGCTCTAATGTCGTCCATAGACTTTCTTAATTCCTCCCTGCTGGGGCCAAACAGCAATAAATCATCTAGGTATGCCACCACATCCACCCTCTGGAGACTTAGGAATGCCATCACCCCTTTTTTGTAAAAATTCTCGGCACAGAAAATAAGGATAGGGCCCTGAATTGCCATTGTTGTGTCTTCCCCTCTATTCTGACAGCAAATCTTAGGAATGTAGTCTGTGAGAATAGGGACGTGCAAGTAAGCATCCTGCAGGTCTATGGATGCCAGGAAGGTATCCTTCTGTAGGATATTACGAACTGAGTAGATCGACACCATCCTGAATCTGTTGTATCTCACCAGGAGATTCCGTTTCTTCAGATTCAGGATAAGTCTGAATTTCCCAACGGCTTCAGAATTAAAAACGTGGCAATTTGACAAAAAATGACCTCCTTTGTAACCAGTTTTTCTCTCAGTTCTGCAATCACTGAGGGAATGGCTTCTCTCTTTACTTGGTCCTGGGAGGATTTGTTAACAACAAAAAAAATATCTTGGCCTCTGGGAGAAATCGAACTGTGGTACTTGCAATGTAGTATATTGTGCCTTGTGTACTATCTGTAAATGCCAGTATGTGGACTATACTTCGAAAACGCTGAGAACTAGGAATGCAGAGCATGTGTATGGAGCAAAAACAGATACTAGTATTAGGAGTGTATCAAATCTCTTGAGACATTTTAGCGATATCCATGAGGGGATGGAGGATGGTGTTAAAGTAACTGTACTTGAAAGGGTGAATTTGGACCCCGGGGGGGAGACGTCACTAAGAAATTGCTGCCCCGGGAAGCCTTTTGGATATATAAAATGCACACTAGAATCCCATGGGGGGTGGATGATAGATGTTCCCCATTTTATGGGTGTATGAGGTTATAGGTCTAACTGAGGAATATGGAACATATATAAAATAATGTTGTGTGGTGTCTATTAATATTAGTCTAAGATAGCTATTTGTAAGGGGGAGATTTTAGTGTATGGGTGTAGGTAATAGGAGCTTTATTATTGGTCTTATGAGTCATGTTATATACAAGTTATGTGTGATTTTAATTGCTAGTTTTGGGTATTATAATGTTTTTATATGTTTAATTGGTGTTAGTGGTGGGAGGCCGCGCTGTCCTTTCCCCTGGTTGCCTTCTCGCCTTGTTGAGCTGCTACTTCCTGAGCTAATGGGACCCAATTGATCTATTTGTCCCATAGTATGAGCAGCGGCGTGCTGACAGATTCGCTCCCTCTGTCGGTGTCCTCTTCTCCCCATTGCCCTCCTATAGGGTGGGTAGATATTAGTGGGGAGAGCTCACAGACAGGGCAATATATGATAGGCTGTTTTATCTGCCTACCTAGAAAGCAGATTGGTTGTTTCGCACACCTGCTGTTGTTGTGGTGTGCACTGCGATCGGCTAGCTGGATCGTGCGGCCGGATGGGGTTGTGGTGTGTGGAATCCAGGAAGGTAAGGCACAATTTGGTGGTGGGCTTGCTGGGAGTGTTGGTTCTCCTGGTGTGGCTTGTTATCACACTTTATATGGAGCATGCTTTAGAGGAGGATATGCATGATTAAGGAGCTCGTCTTTGAAACGCATAGCATATACTACATGTGATCCTTGTATGTTTGCCACCTGTGACGCCTTTTATCTTTTGGATTTAATAAAATAAGGAATTTTATCTGGATGCTGGCTTCAGTCGTGATATTAGAAATCTATCTTGTAACCTGCCTCTATAATCTGTAGTATGTAGGGGTTCTGAGTTACCTCCTGCAAGGCTGGGTAGTAGAGCAGGACCCCCCCCCCCACCTGAGGGCTCTTGTCAGGGCCGCTGCTTGGTGGCCTGAGGGGGGTTACCACCCTTAGCCCTCCCCTGTGTCCATCCCTTCTTTTGGTTACCTTTCCTGAAGTCTTTCCGGGATTTCTCTGGGGTTGAGATCTTAATTGTTTGTAAATGCTTCCCCATCTCAGAGGATCTGGTTAACACTGACTTTAAGTCAGACCCAAAGAGTAAATTCTCTTTGAATGGGATACCACATAAGTGGCTCTTTGATGCATTGTCTCCCGAGGTTTAAAGGCTAAAGTATTTGCATCCCAGGCTCTTTTGAGCAAGATACCCACTCTCATGTCAGGGAACCCATGTAATTAAAGGACAGGTCGGACCCCTTCGAAATTTGAACCAGGGGGGCATCCACTGTGGGACACTTGGACCAGGGAGTGAGATCATCTACCTCAAAAGGAAACCTCTTCCTAAGGGTTTGGGAAAAAAGAACCTCATTTCAGGGGTCCTCCATTCTCTTTTGATGATAAAAACATGAGTCTTCTTGCAAGCATTGGTGCATTCTATCCTGGACAGACACGGGCTTAAATGAATTATCCACCCAACACACCACCCAGCAGACATCAGCATCAGCCAACCAAACTGGTCGCAAACTTACCAGGGACAACCTGAGTGGCTGGTTTAATGATGCACAGTTGGAGGTCCCGCTGGATAGTGTTTTGGCAAATTATTACCACTTGGTTGCCTCCCGGTTCGACTCTACCCCCAAACTATTGTGGGGACAGATGTGGGCAGGTGCTTGCAACATGATGGGTGCCAGGTCTGAGCCCAAGGATGCTGAGCGGGCCAAAAATAAATTGGACGGAGGAAAATCAGCAGCAGATGGGCAGAGGGGTAAGTGCTGAGTGAGCAAAGGGAAGTTTTGGCCTCATAAATTCCTCTCCACAGCATGTTTTTTTTGTAGGTTGCAAACTGGGGACTTCCTAAAACCCTTCAATTTACACAACGAGGAGAGGGTTGCAGGGCTACCAACACATACCTCGGGGTATCGGGGATCTGCAACACTGATATGTGCCCACCACTGGTAAGAGTTGGCTGCAGTATGCAGATTGGCATGGGGGGAGGAACTCAAACAAAACACAGTAACATGACTGTCCACGGGTACATCCAAAGTGGGAGGGCAGGCCTGGGACACACATGGTGGGCAAAGTAACACAGCTGACAGCGCAGCCAGCCTCCCCGCTCCCACCATGCCGGCTTTGTTTTTTTTCAGCAAACACTTACCGGCATGGTGGGAGCGGGGAGGCCGGCTGCGCTGTCAGCTGTCATCAGAGGACGCGTCATCAGAGGAAGCCGGCTTCCTCTGATGACGCGTCCTCTGATGACAGCTGACAGCGCAGCCGGCCTCCCCGCTCCCACCATGCCAGCATTTTTTTTTCCATTTCAGGGCTTGGTGGGAGCGGGGAGGCCGGCTGCGCTGTCAGCGGGCGGCGGAAGCCGGCTTCCGCCGCCCGCTGACAGCGCAGCCGGCCTCCCCGCTCCCACCAGAGATGAGCGATTCGCTAAAGTTCGATTCGGACGAACCCAAATTTCTTTGAGAAATTCGGCGAATCGCCCGAATCGAATTTTTGAGAAGTTCGCTCATCTCTAGTGAAGATCATGGCCATACAGAAGGCACCCAGAAAGTGAGGGGAGAACAGACACTGATTAGGCAACTGTGTGTCCGTAGTGAACCAAGGGCAAGTGGCGGGGTGGAGGAGTGGGCTGAGCCCACATAACTTAAAGCTTTTTGGGACTGTGTGGGCACATTCAGGGACCCAATAATGAATGATTATCTTAACAAAGACAAACACAGCAGCAGCTCTGTGTAAAGCTTTTCAAGAGAAAGGCGGTTCAGTCGAATCAATTCGAACCCCTACTGATCGGACAACCAATCAATATCCAGGCGACTGCAGGTCTGCCTAAGTTCTGGAAGGTAACTAGTTAACAGCCCCTGCTGCTGCAGATGCAGGGTAAAATGCAGGGTAAACCCGTAAAATTACGTTGATAAATCTAGGCATCAGCCGAAATAATACGGCAAAATCTCAGGTGGGCGTACCCGTACCGTAAAGTCCCGCAAAATAGCCAGAAACACCTGACACTTAAAAAAGCCCAAATACAAGACTTTAACGTCATTCCCACATCCAGAAATATGTGCAAGAGAGGCTTTGAATCAGGCCGGCTGATCTAGACCAACGTGCAGCACTGTATTACAGCTTGCACATCGCTTATCAGGGGTTCTAGACCTCTCCTTTCCCCCTTTTTTGCCTCTTCATGACCCTTAGTTTTAGTCTCTTTGGGCTTTTGTTTACTTCTCTAGAAAAAAAGGACACAGCCATAAGACATAGGCTTCTGGCATTGCAAGGCTGGCCAGATGGCCACTTTCCCCATCCTTGGTCTAGGCTCTGGCCATGCTGAAGCTGTGGGCAGACAGGTGACCGGTGAACTCCTCCCTCTGTATGGGCCCTGAAAGGAATGAGAAGGGTCAGGCAGAGGTTGAGATTAATGGTCCCCCCCCCCCCCCCACGGACACTCCTTCTATGAGGAAGCAGACCATGGAGAGGGGTGGGTCCCGCATGTGCTTTACAGGTAGTGTTTCCGCCTTATGAAGCGCCCATCTTGCGCCTAGAGTATGTGCCGCATCAGCACGTCCGCTGCGACCCCCCCCCCCCCCGGCTGCCCAGCTATTCACTGTACCTCAGAGCATGAAGAACCCATGCCCTGCCAGCAGCCTATTCAGGCTACCAGCCAGACCTCCCCTTCTGAGTGCAGGGGAAGAGCAGCGCAATGTCGCAGCTTCCACATGCCTGACGATGGAGCCCCAACTCATCCTGTGCCACCAGGAATCCGCTGCTCACCTGGAGACTGGGGCCTGGTGAGTACTTACCTAGCCCCCCCTGACACTTCTGTCCACCCAGGATAGAGGGAATGGCTGAGGGCCGGGGACACAGCACAGGGCCAGTTGGACACCAGGCCCTCATTGTGCTGCTCCTTTTGGAGGAAACACAAAAACACTGGAGCCAAAAGGGAAGGGGAGGGATTTAATTCTGTTCCAGTATGTGTTTGCAGGTAGGAGGGGAGAAGCGGCAAGAAGTCCTTGAGGAAGCCTTGGGAAATATATTTTGCCTTAGTCACAGACACTTATTTCTTGTATTCCCACACAGGTTCTTCCACGGATCCTATGAATTAACCAAAGGCTTGGGGCTACCACATCACTCCCAGGCAGGGGCAAGTCAACATTTGAAAACTTCAAATAGGTTTTTTAACACATTCTGACGCACATTTCATCAGTTCATGACGTCATCAAAGACATTTAAAGAGCTGCTTGCACAAACAATATAAACTAGAAACCTGCCTGGGTGAGTTCTTGCAGACCCACACCTGTACCTCTTACCTTACCTGAGCGTACTTTTATCCAAGTCCTAATGTCAGAAACTGTGGTTATGTTAAGAATAAAATCAGGAGCTTTATATATATATTTCATATTAAACCCTAATCCCAAACTTGGTTTGCAGTGACACCTAAAAATATTTCTGCCTGGCAACTGTGCACAGAACAGAAAGCTGTTTAGCATTGATTATTATTAGCATTTATTACTTATTATTAGTAGTTCAAGAACCTTTCCCCAATTATTTGTACTCCAGACATCCTGATTATCTTTTGAGAATTTTATGCAATGTATAACATATAACCTAACGATAGAAAGTTATGTAAAATTTCCTGATTGCAGACATAAGCCTCGATTCAGAGAGACAAAAAAAAACTTCCGTTTTAGTGCCAATCTGTTTTTTTTGTGAAATGTTTCCGTTCTCGTATGAGCGTACGAGCGATTCTGTGCATGCATTGAAAACCTTCTGTAAAGTTTCCGTCCGTTCGTACGGCAGATTACGAATACGAGGATGTCATTTTCCATCCAGACTTTTCCGTTTCATTTTCACATGTTACAACGTAGGCTTTCGTTTTTGCCCTTTTCCCATCGTATCCTCCAACGAATCCTTTACGTTTCCCGTTCGATTCTGTTTCCCTTTTTCAATAAATATTCGTCCAGACGGAAATCCTTACGATCTTGCGCCTGAGCACTACAAACGTAACTCATTAAAGTGCTCGCCTACATATTTGCCACCCTCACTTCTACTACAATGTTTGGCTAAATCACTTAGCACTGTTCTCCATCTTCCCTTTTTGACCCTTAAAGCTCACCCAAACCACTTCTCGGTTAGGTTCTTCTTCCATTTTAGCCCCCTAAAACTTACCCAAATCACTTCTCGGTCATGTGAATATTCATCTTTAAATATTTCTGGGCCCATTAGTTTTGTGTTAATGTATTTTGTAAATGAAATGACAATGTAACATTTTTTTTTATACCATCATAAAATATAAAATGTAAAAAAAAAATTTAAATTTCTAATTTTTACAACTGTAAAAAACAAAATACATAGCAATGGCAGGCCACTGAACATTATTCTTCATCTCGCCCACCAACTGAAGGACCCTGACA
>CM051244.1:86180194-86316031 GCA_027917425.1 Gastrophryne carolinensis
GAAGAAAGAACCGCAGGCAGCTTGTAATGTAAACTGGTGAGTTTTTTATGTAAAACATAACGTTAGCAGTTGGGGAGGCAATTGCATCCGAACCTGATCTATTGATTTGTAGTGCAAGCTGTCAGATTATCTGCCGCCATTTAAACATTTTTTAAGCATATTGTCCTTGCTTTTTGTGGGAAGGATAGTGACCTAGGGAGATATGATACACTAGAATGCATACAGTGGAAGTAGAAATCGCCTCAGTATAAGTTACGTAGAGGAAGAACATTGGAGCAGGTACCGCTAACAATCAGGCATAATCTCTGTCAGGTTTTAACATGCATTTTCGTTGAGATGCATTTTATTAGCATAGTTCCCATATGTTCTTTCCTATGGCAGGGCAGTCCCTTGTCCCTATGTCCTTTGTTTGAAATGGGGGGGGGGGGTGACATTTGTCATTTGTCAGATAACCAATATAGCAGCTGTAAGTGTCTAAGCAGACCCTTTATAGCCCTGCTTTTAGGGCCATTAATAGGGAACAGGATAGTGAAGGTAGACTCCTCTATGTTAGAGTACATCCTCAGAATTGACTCCCAAAACTGGACTCAGTGGCAAAGGAAATCCGAATGGCACGAGCACTACTGATTGGTGTGGGAAACCAGAAGAGGCGAGCTTTCAGGAGATTAATGGGGATACAAGCAGTGGGGCATCTAAATGCACCTAAATCAGGATGCCCTGTCAGAGAGCAACAACACATAGTCATTTACTTGGGTGTCCTGCCTCTTTAACTGCTGCTCCAGACATAGGATGGATGGTGTAATCATTAATATCAATATAGTGCAGGGGCTTTGGACCAAAACCCACCGCGATCGGCACGGGAATCTATAGGATTCTTGGGCCGATCGTCTCCTTCCCCCCAGGGCATCCAAAATCGGGATGTCCTACTGTGTGAAACCCTCCAGGTCGCCCCATACACTCACTTTGTTTCCCGGTCAAACGGTGCATGCATGAGCCTCAGACATATCCCCGCTATGCCTCTAGCAGGGCACGTGCCCGCACCAGACATTTAGAGGGTAGCGGGGATGCTGCCGTTAGAGCTGCTGGCCTTAGATGAAGGCTTAGATGACGTGACGTCAGCTGCTTTGAGCACGCTAGTTGGCCGCACATGCGTCGTAGGACCGGGAAGAGGTGAGTTGGCTTATGCGATCTGGGGGGTTTCACACAGCGGGGCACCCCCGATTGGGTTGCCCCCAAAGGGAAAGGACCAAATCCCAGGAATTTGACTATTAACTTTAAACAGGGCCAAAATTAAGAAATGGCTAACCATGTTCTTTCCAGGCAGGGGTCAAGCTGAGGATCCAGTCTGAGCATTTTGAGGACACTTATGTCAGCTGGGCACCTACAGCATGCCATCCCACAAGCAGCTTGTAGTTCTTGAGCTGCACTAGCGAGTAAAAACTTGTTTTTTCCCACTTTGCCTTTCTATTCAGGTTTAAAGGCAACCATCTTCAAATGTGGTCTTATTGCCAACCCTGGCCCTCAGCAATCCTAACATAAGTGAGCCTTTGCAAACCACAATGGTCACACTTGCCCGGCTTGTGCTGTGCTGGAAATGCTGAGGAACAAGGGCAGCCATGTGACCACATGTGAAGGTGGGCATGAAGAAATGGAATCATTAGTATCACACAGATCCAATTTGACCCAATACCCTTCCCAGATCAGTAACTGCCACGCCAATGCTGTCTGTGCCCTTATCTGATAATTTTTGCCCCCATGATAATCCCAGACAAAAAGTACAAGCAAATCTCTCCAGATCTACTCCATATAAACACCAAAAAAATAACCCAACTGTCTACTGTTAATAAGCAAGGTGTAAGTGAATGCCCCACAGATCCACAAGTGAATGCACTTCCCACCACCAGATTCACATTGAAGGATGGACAGCGGTGGGCTGTCCTAGCAGATGGGCTAGGTCCTTTGCTCAAGAGCACTTTAGTCACGTCCCGACCAGGAATCAAGGCACCTCCCCCTCACATTATCAATACGATTATAAATATACATATGCTACCACTTTAAATTATTATTTTATAACATTTCAAGAGATTGAAAGCAAGACGCTTGGGAGGGGGGCTGTTTCTGCAGGTAGCTTGAACAACAGCCAACCACTCCAGCAATTGCAGCACTAGCTGAACGGTTATTAAAACTAATATTTATCATAATATGATCATAATATTTATGTTATTGACAAGAGGAAACATTGTTGAATTTGCTATCAAATATAAATGTTTTATCACTTTATACTTGTTCATAATTAGCAGTATAAGGTAAATACTAAGATCAGATATATCCCCCCTGATAGATATTTTCTTGCTGCTTAGGAATACAATAATTTACAGAAGGTGAGTGATGATGTTTGGGCCTATTTAATCAATAAATATGCCTTTCATCAGAATTATTATTAATAATAATCCACCCACCCACAAACATCCACAAACTACAAAAAGAGATAATGAAGTTATCAACCTTGCCCCTTTGGCATTCTAAGGGTTTTCCTGGTAGTTCTCTGGGCTATCAGATGTAGGTAGCTGACCTGATCTTATCAAGAAGATACAATATGTAAATATACAGAATCAAACCACTGCGGGGTCAGTAAAGAATTCAGAAAGACATTAGTCCCCTGCACCAGTGTAGCAAGGCAGAATGGAGCATAATGCAGTAAAATAAATATCTCTCACACAAAATACATCACAATAAGCAAAATCAGACAAAAGGAAGCAAATAGCGTAAATAGCACACAGGTTAAGGTTTGGAGGTGATCGCTAGAGAGTACCCCTTTGCTCAAGGTAGCCAACTTTGGGCAGATAAATATTTAAACACCCTCTTTTGAGAAGAGTAGAAGAAACTTTATGACTGGTCTATGCGGTGGAGGAATGCAGTTGCGAGATTAAACCACTGACACCGCCAAAGCCCATCTGATGCCTATTGAGGAATGTTTCTCTTTGAAGAAATCCAATTGGTGAGGTGTGAGTATGGATAGCAAAAATCTCTGAAGCCTTTCAGACATGATATTTGTTAATAAATGAGGAAATTTGTTCCGCGTCTGTCCGCGGTTTCAGATGCACCTTGGTGGTTGCTTCATTGAAAGAGGGGAAAAGGTGTTCTGTGATGCAAAATTGCAGAATAAACCTCCGTCAAGAGTACCACAACCTTGGGGAGGAGAATTTTATAGAACTCGCTCGGTAATCTGTCAGGACCCAGAGATTTATTGTTGTGTTTTTTTATGTTTTTAATAATACCTATTAGGATTATGGTTTGATTTGAGAATATACCGGTATGTACAGGAAATAGGGCTGATTACCCCAAGAAATTTCAGATATATTTTATTACCTCATACCTCTAAAAACTAAATACTGTTGAGCCTTGACATCGAAAACGCCTTTATATGACTCCCCTAAAACTAATCTTTGGATGAATCGGGTGCTCTCGAACATCTTGTCTGTTCCTCGTGTAACCAGACAAGGATGCCCATTATCCCCGCTTCTTTTTAACATAGCAGTGGACCCATTGTTAAGATTGCTGATGTCTTGCCTACTTTCAGAGGAATCCGAGTCGGTAACGTGTCTTTAAAAATGTCTGCCTTAGCAGAAATTGCTCTTGCTATACATATACAATTCTGAAGAGGCCATACCCCACATTCTATATTGTATTGATAGAATTGGTCTAGGGGGGATTTGTGCTGAATGGGGACAAGATGGAAGTGATCTGGTTGCATAAAAGACATAGACCCCAATGGGCAGAGAGATATAGCGCTATGGAAGTTGATGGCGCTATATAAATAAACAATAATAATAATAATAATATAGCTTTTAATGGTGGTAACACTTTTTGTCATATTTGGGAGTCAGCAGCCCCAAAAACCCATGCACTCTCTACAAATATAACATCTCCCCATTATTAAATAAAATAGTAAAGGAAATGGAGAAGTGGTCTCACCTGCAACTCTTATCTCGGCAGAGTAAACCTTCTGAAGATGGCCACTTTCCCGAAAATGTTATACCAAATTGTTATACTTACTCCAAATGCCCCCTATTTTATTAGCTCTCAGAGACATCTCAAAAATTAACAAATCTTTTAGGGAACTTATCTGGGGGGAGAGAGGTATAGCCTTTAACATCCTGCAACAACTAAAATGTAACAGAAGGGTAAACCTCCCAGATGTTGCATTTTACAACTTTTTCCCCCTGGGAAGAATAAAGACCTCATACAAAGAGTGGTGTGGGGGTGGGATAAGGATGGTTGGGGCCTTGGTATCAACCACAGGTCGGATGGTAATGCCCTGGTCACAGATGAGAGACAAATTCACCCTATTACACAATCAAAGAGAGCACATGGAAAGGATAGCGCCCTACATACAGGGATTAATCTAAAAACTATTGGGACAATCCTCTTGACAAGACATTAAGAGATGGTTCACAAATACACCATTCAACATCGAGGTTATACATGATTCTTAGACATGGTATGGATTTCAAAAAAAGTAAAACTGGGCTTATTTCAGGGTCAGCTAGGCTCCCTCCCTGGATGTCCTGAAATTGTTTCAGTGGAATGCCTTGCCGTCCTCAAGTTATAGAGAGAAGCCCCCGCTTTTTTCATGACTTTTTTCCTCGTCAATCTTTTTTGATGGGTAGAGCTACTGATAACAGTTGCTCAAGATGTGGTTTGGAGGAGGCAGACAATTGCCATATGTTCTGGAAATGCCCATCAATAAAAACATTTTGTCAACTGGTAGTCAAATATTCCCTAAAATACCTAATTCATTTCATCCCATAAACACCAGACTGGGCACTCTTTGGAATTGTCTCCTTGGAGCAGGGTGGAGCAGGGAGGAAGGAGACTTTCAGCTGACTAGCAGTGGCAAGGAAGTCGATTCTGCAGTGTTGGACCATGTTGACCCTGTTTCTAGCCAAACTAAATTTCCTTTAAATTAACTTTTCTCCACATGGAAGAGTTATGTCCACACAACTATATCCATATCCATTTGGGCAGACTGAATGGTACCTATCTAGAACAACAACGGGAGATCATCCTATACTCTTTGACTGACCATAGTGAAAACTGATCAGAGAGGCGGGGGAGGGTGCTTTTCGTTGGATGGGGCGGGGTGGGACCTGACAGGCTGATGGGGGGGGGGGGGGGGGTGGTCACCCTTTAACAACTTTATTAAGTTTCAAAAATACTATGATCCATTGTACACAAGTTATCCCAGGCTTGGGTGTGAAGTTTTTGTTGCCTTAAACAATAATAAGATTAATTAATTAAACAATAATAAGAAAAACAAAGGCTAGAGGTTACAAAAAAGACTAATGTTTGTTGACTGCATATTTGATATACAAACATAAGACATGGTATAAATGAAGGCACTGTTCACTCCAAATACATTGTGTTGAACACCCTGTTGTATATATTACTCATGCATCACCTTATTTCCCAATAAAAAAAAGATTTAACCTAAAAACATAAAAAATATATGTATATTTTTGGATCTCTTCTATCTAAGTAATGCAATTAAAGTACACAATCATATATTTAATAAAGGTTTTGAGTTTAAAAAATAGGAATTCTAAGAATCATTTTCTTTAAAAAAATGTGGGGTTTACTTTTTAAGTGGATCATATATTATTAGCTTGATTTATTTGGCCTAAAAACACCTGGTTATGACCTGTGTGAAAGGGCAGATAGGTCTAAGAAGTTGATTGCAGCATATAAGCATACATTCCCAATTCAAATAATATGTGTGTATATGTATAATATCCTCCCAATCTCCCCTAAGGAATTATAGCCTTAAATCAGGAGCCCACTGAAATTACAGGAGCCGTCTGGGTAGCCCACTTGGCCTTGCATGGGTTTTTTCAGAGTTACTTTTCGCCTTTGCCATGGCAAAAAAAATGCCATAAAAAGCTTACTTAAATGACAACCTGACACCTCAAATTTTCAAAACTTTTGCAGCTTGTAAGCCCCTGGCGCACATCTGGGCATCCACTATTGATGCCACTTGTGACTGGAAGCAGGGATGGATACTGAGGCCAGTCAGGGGGAGGGCTGATGCAGAAATGGAGTAGACTGCAGCTGCAGGACTATGAGGTGTGGCTGCTAGGGCAATATGAATGTTATGGTGACCTGAAAAAAGAAAGGATGCCCCAGAGCTTGTAGCTTTTCTTGATCCAAAACACATGAAGGTCAAGCCTGTAATGGTCGGGGAGTTCTGAAGAAATCACACTGTATTGCCTTGCAGCATAGTTGCTGTTCCAGTGACCACCAGTGGGTCTTGAGGGGGTGCCTGCCCATTAATCCTCCACTTATGTCGACCTGACCTGAGGTTTCAGCATACCTCCACCTTTTGCAAGGAGCCTGCCCATGGTAAGTGCCAGCACTCTGGGAATCCCCTCTGTGGCCTTCTCTAGCTTTTGTCCTGTTGTTTATGTTCCTGAGATTAAGATCCGTAATATTCTTTTGTTGCTTGAGTGTAAGGCTTTGTTCGCTTGTAATTTATTAATAACATCCTTTTATTTAAGTTATCCTCAGTGTCTGGATCTATGCTCTGCTCTAATTTCTCTATTTGGAGGAGAGCTCTGTCCTTGGAGCTCTTGACTGTTATGAAGTCCATCGCCAACTGTGCCTTAGATTATATGTTTGTACTGTTCCTGTGCAATTTTGATATAAGCCACCAAGCACATCTGCTGGCAGCTCAATGCAGAGACCAGCGGGGCGACTACACGCCATCCAGAATGGCAGAGCAGGAGTTCCCGAGCAGCACGCACCTGCACAAGGGTGGCACAAGGGACTTGATCTAACGTTAAGTAAGTAGGCAGGTGCCAGACAACCACCAATCAGTTACTTGAAAAAAAAAAACTGTACCTGGGGCCTCCACCAGATTTTGTGCCCAGGGGCCTCCACCACACTTAATTCGGCCCTGCATTTAAGTGCAATATTTGTGTAGTGACAGAAGGCATAGGAATGGTAGTCGTAAAAAATGAGCTTCTTACAAACAGGCTTTACAAAGATAGATCTTTGTTGTCTATTGTCTTTTGCTTTTTACAAGAGGCTGACCTGAAAATACCTTCCCTTCATCTTTCAACAGAAAGGTCTTGGGTGCCTGTAGGCAAAATCCTGCCCCAGATAACTGGTGAGCTGCGGCTTTGCTGCTGAATAGGTAGAAAGTGTGTGAAAGGTTAGGAGCGAATAGTCTGATAATGACTGGAGTCTGCCTACAGGCATCAGAACAGTAAACTTCTATAAAATACTTTCATCTAATGTATGTCATTAGGAAAAATAAGGACAGGAGAGTGTGTAGCAGGGTATGCAATTCCCTGTAAAGGCGCTGAGCCTACTCTCTCATATGGAAAACTCCCTTATTTGCTTCTACTTCATTAAAACATGTTTTTGACTTATCTGGAAAACTCCCTGCAAAAAAACAATTAGGTTTGAAGTAATTTTCTTTTTCACTTTAAGTGTGTTGAGGTTAAGAGCTCTTGAAACTTTAGTGAATAATAGGCAACTGAAATGGAAAGCTGACCTCATAAGGTGACAAACTTTTCCACATACACAATAATAGTGTAATTTGTTGTATAAATGTATCTTTTATTGTATGTACTGTCCTTTGGATTGTTTGCATTGCATTTGTTTGTACTACTCTGTAGGTCATATGAATAAGTATAATTAGTATAATATAGTATGAGCCAAATGTTGCTAAATAATGTTTTGGTGTTAAATAAGGAATTGCTGTAGTTTATAGTAACACCCCTGGTCATGGAAATCTGTCATATACTGTACAAATCAAAAACAATAATCCCAGTTGAAAAAAATGTAAGGTAGAGGAGCCCACTGAAATTACAGGAGCCGTCTGGGTAGCACACATGGCCTGGCATGGGTGTTTGCAGAGCCACTTTTTAGCTTCTAGGCGCCTGTGAACAAGTCCTAGAGTGACGAAACGCGTTGGGCGGAGCCTATTCTAAGCACGTGATTCCTGAACAGAGCCGACGCCAGCCGAGCCCAAAGGCCTAGGCTTCGGTAACGTATGTGGTGCGGCGTCTGAGAATTTTTAACTGTGAAGTAAAGTGAATTAGCGGAGTAGAAGCCAGATCATCTGGATTCCTTTTATGAATCTTATACAACAAATGCTTATACTTGTTTTTAATCTGGTAAGCATTTTAACTGGTCTGCGCATAAGAATTTGATACAGTGTTACGCTATGTGCGGTTATGTGTTTTTTGTTACAAGTTCAAAATAAATGAGGAAATAACTATACCGATCCAGCCTTTGATGAATATATGAAGGAAAAAGGATTTATCTCTAAATATAGAGTTAATCATTCACTTGGCTACCTGGAAAATATCTGATAAGGAAGCAACTGTTGATATTTAGAAAAATGCTGTCTGGCCATTGGCTATCTGGTACGTGTTTAGTGTAACAGGTGGTGGATACACTTGAAAGCATTTGTTTTGCAACCCACGTGGTGATTTGATACATAAAGAAGCATCTTTTATCTGAATAAGAAGCATTTGAATTGTCCCGCGGAGATTCTACACATTTTTGTGTGCTGCTTGATTATTGACAATAAAAAGCTTACTTACCTGACACCTGAAATGTTCAAAACTTTTGCAGCTTGTAAGCCCCTGGAGCACATCTGGGCATCCACTATTGCTGGCACTTGCGACTGGAAGCAGGGATGGACACCGAGGCCGGTCAGGGAGATTGTTATCAGCATCAGGGTTGATGCACACTGAGGCCAGTCAGGGAGAGTGTTGTCAGCATCATGGCTAATGCAACACCTGGGTAGACTGCAGCTATGAAGTATGAGGTGTGGCTGCCAGGGCAATATGAATGGTATGGTGACCTGAAAAAAGAAAGGATGCCCCAGAGCTAGTTTTTACCCTTTGACTCTGTAAATTTGTCACCCCACGGAGCAAGTGGAGTTTTGGTTGCCCCCCCGCATAATTGCCTGGTCTAAGTAATGTTATTATCCTACCACATCTCCAATTTTGGTCCTTTTTATGTTTTTTGCATTCACTTCATTTTTTTTTTGTTTTATTGAATGTAGTCACATTGTGGTAAGCACTTGCACTTGAATGAGCCAAGTTTTGGCATGGATTTTTTAGATTATTATCTGCAAATTTATTTTTGGTATGTATTTTTCCCTGTTATGGATGTGTGGTGGCAACATTAATATAATCTATGGCACATTGATGCAGTGTGGGGGTTACTCCCTTGTTTTTATTTTATGTTTGTGGGGTTTATGTGGTTGCTTTTGGGTTCTTAGTGTTTACCCAGTGTTACAGTGTGGGGGGGGGGGGGTGGCATCGCCAATCAGGGGGCTTTTACGCGTATCTGAAAGACCTAGGTGCAAGATTACTGGTTAAGGGATTTGGTTGCACTGGGCTACCAAAGTGAGCAGCCAATCCCTTAGGATTAGTTCACGGACAGGAGGATCTGGGAGTCATCACTCCTGTCCCTCACCATACCTTTTTTATGAGCTGAAGAGAGAGACTGTCTAGAAATGATGTTGGTAAAACCCAAATCAAATGAACCTAATAAGCCCAAATCTGTAAATAACAAAGTTGGTTTTGTAAAAAAGGCCATGGCTGTTGTCAGCCCACACAATAATTATTGGAGATCTCAAGCCCCCAATTTTTTGACCTATGATATTATACACATGGAACAGCATGTGTGAGGATGTGGACCTAAAGTAAAAAACACCTTAGATACCTCTTAGGTTCTAGGCACGCTCCCACCCCAGCCTATATGAATGGCTGCTCCCCCAGAAGCGTATGCTTCCCATTGAAAACATTGCTGAATGACATAGGCATAGCAGACTGCTCTTATTGGATGAGAGCCCATGCATGCACCATAGGAACAAGGAAGGGGTAAGTGAATAGCAGCGTTCGGAGGGGTTCACACAGTGGAGCATCCCAATTCAGGATACCTCAGGGGAAAGCTGGCGGCCCACCCTGGAACCTTTTTGGTTTCACGGAAGCTGATGTTGGGATTTGTCACGCTTTAAATAGGGCTTGGTGGGAGTGATTGTGTGAGTTTTCAGGGTCCCCATTTCGCAGGGGGACCCTGAATCATGCAAGTATTCATGCATGCAAGTAAGCTTTTGCACAGAGACAATTTTTTTAAGGACTAAATCAAGCCTATAGTGTAACAGGTAAGACAGCTAGTGGTTAATGGGATTTGAAGAAAATGAACCAGTGCATGTTTGGCATATCTGTAGACATGTGCAGGAAATGTTCTAGAAACCAGTGAAAAGGCAGAGATACCCTGTAGATAGTGCTCATTGCCACTTTGATTTGTCATTGAGCAGTTAGAGAAGCACCTGCCTGGGAGATCTGAGCCCAGCAAACAACAGTGGCAACCTGTGGGAATCCAGTGGATGTAAAGCCAGACACGGGGAGCGAGAGCATCTGTGAAGGAAACAACTGCATGTTGGAATGATGTTATGCTAATGTGCCCCTTTGTGTCATAAAACATCAGGTGTGTGGGGGTAACCTATGCTGTTAAAAATGTTAGCGTTGCTGCTAAAAAGTGCTGCACTGGTGAGTTTAAGCAAGCATGTTGTTTGTGGCAATTCCTGTTTCTGTTCCATAATTCCTTTACATTCATTATTGCATTTTTCATCTTATAGAGAATTGTCCATATCAAATAAGGAAAATGGTGTCACTTGGTCATATTAATGTGTCTGTGACATACTTATTTTAGTCTTATGACCATCCCCTTGGGGGGTACTTGGTTGGAATCTCTTGTCACTAGGGGGTACTTTGTGTAAAAAGGTTGAGGACCACCTATATAAATGGCTGTTATGTGCTCATTATGGGAGTTGTCTACTGGGACTGGTAGAGGGTAATTTATGGTAGACCACGAGGTCTGTGCAATAGGAGTATCTTCATTTATCTGGTATAAACAGATTGAATTCCAGATAGATTCACACTATCCAATGAGAAGTAACAAAATGACAGCTGAGGAGCCCCCAGTGGAGCTTGCTCTATAACACCTATAGAAATAACCTATGTTACTGTGTATCATTTGGGTTTGATCTTGGAGATCAATACAAAATTTCACACTGTCAATACAAAATGTGGAGGACTGTATTATTTTATGTAGGGTCAGTAGTCAGGAGACTTTCTATTGATTGTAACATAGTTTAGCATAGGCTGCTCGAATGCATGTTCACCTGTTTATGGTACAGTGTGTAAAATTTACATAACACAGGAAGCAGCATTTTTTGTATTGAGACTACAAAGATTCTGATAATAGAGAATATATCCAGGCTCCTTTCAATTTGAAAAAAACCCAACAGGGCCGCCCTGGGATTGCCCTGGGGCATCCAAAATTAGGATGCTCCGCTGCGTGAAACCTCCTTATTCCGGGCTTCCATGCCGATGTAAATGACAGTGGCTGCATCCCCAGCATCTCTGGGCTGTCCGCACACACCCGCCCCCAGTCACTCATAGCTGGGACGGGATGTGGAGTGAATCACAGGTATGGGGGCACAATCCAAATACACTTGCTTAGCTTAAATGCTAGAACAGGAAAACAATAAGGCTAAACACCAAAAACCTGACAAAACCCTTTAAACTCCAAGCACATTGAATCTACGTACTCACTTTTCCAAACATTAAGTGCCAAGCACGTAGAGTCACAAAGAGTTAAATGTAACACAAAACACACACAAGTCCCTTAATATAGGTCGATCGCCCTCCATGCCCTGGTCTACCAGCCCTCATGGCTGGTTTCCAGGATGGTTTTACTGGGGAGGGGGAATCCCGCGCCAGTTTGTTTTTTTTTACTGTCAGTGTTAATCCTGTGTAGCACAGTAGTTGTTCTTTTTAGAAAAAAAAAGCACTCTCCTGGGCAGACATGAGTGTCTACAGATACATATATACAAATACACTGTAATCGAGAGGAATGGGCTTTTACACGCAACGTGATTTGATCAAGCACTGAAAAAAATACAAACAGGGCATTTTGTTTTAAAGCCCAAACTCTGCTGAAAAAAACATATTTTTTTTCTGGGAATTCTTGCAAAAATTACAGTTAAACATATATAGCACAAAATGCCTGGCCACAGAGGGTGACAACTAGAGATGAGCGAACCGGTTCGGACGAACCGGAATTCGCTCCGAATTTCAGGGAAAATTCGATTCGGCACGAACCCAAATTTTTTTTGGTTCGTGCCGATCGAATTTTCCCTGAAAAAAAAAAAAAAATGCCGGCATGGTGGGAGCGGGCAGGCCGGCTACGCTGTCAGCGGGCGACGGAAGCTCCGGCGCCGCTCTCAGCTGTCATCAGAGGACGCGTCATCAGAGGGCGCGCCATCAGAGGGCGCCTGAGAGCGACGCCGGCCTCCACGCTCCGAGCATGCAGGTAAGTGTTTGCTTTTTAAACAAATGCCGGCATGGTGGGAGCGGGCAGCCGGCTGCGCTGTCAGCGGGCCGGCTTCCGCCGCCCGCTGACAGCGTAGCCGGCCTGCCCGCTCCCACCATGCCGGCATTTTTTTTTTCTTGGGGAAATTTGGCGATTCGCCCGAATCGAACTTTCAAGAAGTTCGCTCATCTCTAGTGACAACATCTCTAGGTAGGCTGGCAAGTAAAGGTTTAAACAGGATGCAAATAATATGCCAGCACCTTGTTTCCCCAGCACTCCCTACACTGAGTGTGTGAACAATGTGCTGGCATCCTAGTTCCATTCTGTGCAACCTGCGGCCTTGACACCCTTCACCCCTGCAGACAGTGGGCTGACACTGCATACTGCAGACAACAAACCAACCATACCATGTGGTTAACAAGTGCTGCATGGTGGGGAGGCGGGACAGTTTACTATGGGCCCCTTTGTGCCTTGGTCCTTGTCTCTTGTTCCTGGCAGCAATATGTGCAGAATGCATATTGAAAGTGAACGCTCACATGATTTACTCCTATGGAGCCTGCTCCCTCATGACTGCAGCAGGGATGCATGAGGTGATCTTTTTTAATGGCTCTACATGGACTTTAAGCAGTAAGCTACTAACCCATAAGGATCTGCGGAATAGTAGGAAAATAGGAGGAAAATGTTACAGTATTAAATCCCATTTTCTTTTCATGCAATGTTTTTTGCTACTTTTTAACCTCATCTATCTATACTTCTTTCATGTAAAAATAGATTTTGACATATAGAAAACATGAGTATTTGCCATATAATTTCTATGATAAATAAGTAATCTGCTAGAGCAGGGGTGGGCAATTATTTTTTCCATGGGGCCACATGAGAAACTAAAAATATTGTGGAGGGCCGCTGAGCTATGGGCGTCTAAGCGACGTCTAAGCTCAGCGGCTCTGAGTGCGCTGGCGGCTGCATCTCGAGCTTCCCTCTAACAGGGAGCGCGCCCGCGCTGGCCATTCTCAAATGGCTGACACAGGCACGCGCCCTGCTAGATTTTGGATGCCCCGCGGGGAGGGGATCTATAAGATTCCCAGGCTGATAAAGCAGGGTTTTGGTCCACTTCAAACGTTCTGATGTGATAATTTCCCAGCCAATCAGAGAAGCCCTTGGCTTCTGGCAGTCTGGAAGGAGAGCTCATATCAGCTGGGGCAAAGTGTAAGAATGGTGGGCAGCAGGAAGGGGGCATGGTGAGAGCATGATGGACAGCAGGAAGGGGGCATGGTGAGAGCATGGTGGACAGCAGGAAGGGGACATGGTGAGAGCATGGTGGACAGCAGGAAGGGGGCATGGTGAGAGCATGGTGGACAGCAGGAAGGGGGCATGGTGAGAGCATGTGGACAGCAGGAAGGGGACATGGTGAGAGCATGATGGACAGCAGGAAGGGGGCATGGTGGGAGCATGGTGGGCAGCAGGAAGGGGGCATGGTGAGAGCATGTGGGCAGCAGGAAGGGGACATGGTGAGAGCATGGTGGACAGCAGGAAGGGGACATGGTGAGAGCATGTGGGCAGCAGGAAGGGGACATGGTGAGAGCATGATGGACAGCAGGAAGGGGGCATGGTGAGAGCATGTGGGCAGCAGGAAGGGGGCATGGTGAGAGCATGATGGACAGCAGGAAGGGGGCATGGTGAGAGCATGATGGACAGCAGGAAGGGGGCATGGTGAGAGCATGTGGGCAGCAGGAAGGGGGCATGGTGAGAGCATGGTGGGCAGCAGGAAGGGGGCATGGTGAGAGCATGTGGACAGCAGGAAGGGGGCATGGTGAGAGCATGTGGACAGCAGTAAGGGGGCATGGTGAGAGCATGGTGGGCAGCAGGAAGGGGGCATGGTGAGAGCATGTGGACAGCAGGAAGGGGGCATGGTGAGAGCATGATGGGCAGCAGGAAGGGGGCATGGTGAGAGCATGGTGGACAGCAGGAAGGGGACATGGTGAGAGCATGTGGACAGCAAGAAGGGGGCATGGTGAGAGCATGTGGACAGCAGGAAGGGGGCATGGTGAGAGCATGGTGGACAGCAGGAAGGGGGCATGGTGAGAGCATGGTGGGCAGCAGGAAGGGGGCATGGTGAGAGCATGGTGGACAGCAGGAAGGGGGCATGGTGAGAGCATGGTGGACAGCAGGAAGGGGACATGGTGAGAGCATGTGGACAGCAAGAAGGGGGCATGGTGAGAGCATGTGGACAGCAGGAAGGGGGCATGGTGAGAGCATGGTGGACAGCAGGAAGGGGGCATGGTGAGAGCATGGTGGGCAGCAGGAAGGGGGCATGGTGAGAGCATGTGGACAGCAGGAAGGGGGCATGGTGAGAGCATGGTGGACAGCAGGAAGGGGGCATGGTGAGAGCATGTGGACAGCAGGAAGGGGGCATGGTGGGAGCATGTGGACAGCAGGAAGGGGGCATGGTGAGAGCATGGTGGACAGCAGGAAGGGGACATGGTGAGAGCATGGTGGACCGCAGGAAGGGGACATGGTGAGAGCATGGTGGACAGCAGGAAGGGGGCATGGTGAGAGCATGGTGGGCAGCAGGAAGGGGACATGGTGAGAGCATGGTGGACAGCAGGAAGGGGACATGGTGAGAGCATGGTGGGCAGCAGGAAGGGGGCATGGTGAGAGCATGGTGGGCAGCAGGAAGGGGACATGGTGAGAGCATGGTGGGCAGCAGGAAGGGGACATGGTGAGAGCATGGTGGACAGCAGGAAGGGGACATGGTGAGAGCATGGTGGGCAGCAGGAAGGGGGCATGGTGAGAGCATGGTGGGCAGCAGGAAGGGGACATGGTGAGAGCATGTGGACAGCAGGAAGGGGACATGGTGAGAGCATGGTGGGCAGCAGGAAGGGGACATGGTGAGAGCATGTGGACAGCAGGAAGGGGACATGGTGAGAGCATGTGGACAGCAGGAAGGGGACATGGTGAGAGCATGGTGGACAGCAGGAAGGGGACATGGTGAGAGCATGTGGACAGCAGGAAGGGGACATGGTGAGAGCATGGTGGGCAGCAGGAAGGGGGCATGGTGAGAGCATGGTGGGCAGCAGGAAGGGGACATGGTGAGAGCATGTGGACAGCAGGAAGGGGACATGGTGAGAGCATGTGGACAGCAGGAAGGGGACATGGTGAGAGCATGGTGGACAGCAGGAAGGGGACATGGTGAGAGCATGTGGACAGCAGGAAGGGGACATGGTGAGAGCATGGTGGACAGCAGGAAGGGGACATGGTGAGAGCATGTGGACAGCAGGAAGGGGACATGGTGAGAGCATGGTGGGCAGCAGGAAGGGGGCATGGTGAGAGCATGGTGGACCGCAGGAAGGGGACATGGTGAGAGCATGTGGACAGCAGGAAGGGGGCATGGTGAGAGCATGATGGACAGCAGGAAGGGGGCATGGTGAGAGCATGTGGACAGCAGGAAGGGGACATGGTGAGAGCACGGTGGACAGCAGGAAGGGGACATGGTGAGAGCACGGTGGACAGCAGGAAGGGGACATGGTGAGAGCATGTGGACAGCAGGAAGGGGGCATGGTGAGAGCATGTGGACAGCAGGAAGGGGGCATGGTGAGAGCATGATGGGCAGCAGGAAGGGGACATGGTGAGAGCACGGTGGGCAGCAGGAAGGGGACATGGTGAGAGCATGTGGACAGCAGGAAGGGGGCATGGTGAGAGCATGTGGACAGCAGGAAGGGGGCATGGTGAGAGCATGTGGACAGCAGGAAGGGGGCATGGTGAGAGCATGTGGACAGCAGGAAGGGGGCATGGTGAGAGCATGGTGGACAGCAGGAAGGGGACATGGTGAGAGCATGGTGGACAGCAGGAAGGGGACATGGTGAGAGCATGGTGGACAGCAGGAAGGGGACATGGTGAGAGCATGGTGGACAGCAGGAAGGGGACATGGTGAGAGCATGGTGGACAGCAGGAAGGGGACATGGTGAGAGCATGGTGGACAGCAGGAAGGGGACATGGTGAGAGCATGGTGGACAGCAGGAAGGGGACATGGTGAGAGCATGTGGACAGCAGGAAGGGGACATGGTGAGAGCATGGTGGGCAGGTACATGGTGAAAAAGAGACAGCAGGCAGGAAGGGAAAACACAAGCAAACTACATAATCTTTCTGAGCAGACTTACTGATGCTCTGGAGCCCCTACTCTGTCCTTCCAAAGTCCCCAGGTCTCTATCACCTGCTCATCGGGTCTGGCTTCCTCAGAGGAAGGGAGAATGTGCCAGACCCGACGAGCCGAGCGGCCGATCAGCTGCTGCTTAACCTAAGCCTCTCACACTGTACACAGGCGATCACCTAAGTTAAGCAGCAGCCGATCGGCCACTCAGCTCGTCGAGTCTGGCATGTTTTCCCTTCCTCTGCGTCTCTTACTGGCCAGCTCAGCCCGGGCCGGTAAGAGCCTAGCAAAGGGCCGTATACGGCCCGCGGGCCGTACATTGCCCAGGTCTGTGCTAGAGGATGGCCACAGGTGGTCAAAACTAAACGGGTGCTGAAGATAATACAATGTTCTTAGTTTTTTGATTTTTTGTGCTGGCAATGAGTTGGCCCACCCAGTCAATCGGGGAGGCCGATTCATCAATAGCGCCAGGTAGCGACAGATGAGCGACTGTAGCGTGATTTTTTCAGCGCCAGCCAGTATTCGCTGTGCTTGGCCGGCATAAGCTTGATGACAGCGACTCAGTCGGTGTGCGGTAATGTTGAATACGGGCTGGGGGGTCGCTGTTTCACAGGTCCAGCGTTGTATGTGAGCGCCTGACAACGAATGGCCAGAGCGAACGGCTAGCTTCATATTCATCAAAAAATCACGCTCCGAATGTGCTGTCGCTGTCCATTCCTTGTTTAAACCCCAGAGCGCTGGCGGCAATCTGTATTAACTAGTTTTTAACCCCTAAACAACCATATTTTTTGAATGTAACATTATACATGTTTTTAGAATCATTTTGTAATATGAATACATTAATATCAGACCTGTTAGATCAATTCTGCACATATTTTTTTTTTTTTTTTTTTTACTTAAAAATAAATCCTAACATTGCAGAAGTGTTCTCCCATTTTTTGACATTAAAAAAATTAAAAAAAAAATCATTACCAATTAATCATGAATTATTATAGATTGCTCCATTGAAATGCATTGGACATCGCCAGGGAGCGACAGCTCATACCTGGCGCTGTGAGGGAATTTGCAGTGGCGCTGTTCGGTCCAGGCGGCTTCATGATGAATGCCGCGCTAGCCGTCGCTCTCGCCGGCGCTAGCCTCATTTTGCTTGATAAATGCGTCATTGTGACCGCCGCCGGGCGTACTTGAGTCGGTAGTCGCCGTTAGCTGCCGCTACCTGGCGCTCGTCAGACACTACCTGGCGCTATCGCTTGATGAATAAGGGCACAGGTATTTATTTCATTTAGTAGTATTCTGCATATTCCTGTAAAAATAGAGCAATGGTTCCTGAAAAGTTTCACTCACCTTTATTGCAAAGCTTGCACACGGCCCTGCATTCTTTTATAATGTAGGATGAAAAGGGACTGGGGAAACAAAATGGGTGTAAAGCAGTGGTACTCGGCCCTCCTCCTCCAGGGCCCCAGCAGTCCAAGGCCCTTATTTATGAAGGGATAGCGACAGGTAGCGACTGGTGAGCGACCGGTAATGACGGGCACCACCACGAGAACGCCGGCTTCCCACCACAATCACACATTTATCAAGCCAATCCTGCTTAGCGACTGAGATAGCGCCAGATAGCCGCTCATTCATCATTATTCCAGCCTCAGCCCACAGCGCCAGCGTCCGACCTTGAACAGCGCCAGGTATGACCTCTCGCTACCTGGCGCTCTCCAATGCATTTCAATGGAACAATCTTTAAATATTCATAATTAATTATTAATGTTTTTTTTTAATGTGAAAAATTCTGTGACCACTTCTGCCATGTTATATAATTTTTTTAAGGTAAAAAAAAAAAAAAAAATTGTGCAGAATTGATATTACAGGTCTGATATTATTGTATTCATATTACTAAATTCTTAAAAATTTTTTTTTTTTTTTTGGTTTCCAAAAATATGGTGGTTTGGGGGTTAAAAAACTACTTTTAACCCATCGCCGCCAGCGCTCTGGGGTTTAAACATGCATTTCACAGCGCGAGAATTTTTTGAGCGTGATTTTTTGATGAATATGGTGGGAGCCGGTCGCTCTGACCAGTCGCTATCATGCGCACCCATACATCGCGGAACCTGTCAAATAGCGACTCGTCACCCCGTATTCAACATTACTGCAAACCGACTTAGTTGCTATCAACAACCGAACAATGGGCAAGCACAGAGACTACTAGCGGGCGCTCTGAAAATACTGCTACAGTCGCTCAACTGTCGCTACCTGCCGCTATTAATGAATCGGCCTCCCCGTATTGCAGATCTCCATACTGATGCACAGGTGGGTTTATTAGAACTGAGTCTATAGCTCTGCCTGGGGACTTATTACTCCACCTGTGCATCTGTGTGGAGATCTGAAAACCCTGTCCTTTCTGCATTATCAGAAAAAATGTGATAAAATAGTTAACATCACCCATGATAGGGGAAATATTAAAATATACTAGAAAATGTACCCATCCCCAAACTGAAATGTCATGTCATAAGACTTTAAAAGCAACATTGGCAGTTTTATTGCCAGGTGCATAGACATAAAGATTTTTACCTGATCCAACTCTAGAGCAGGCAACGTACAACTGTATGTGAAAAACATGCAGAATCCAGATATACACCAGCCACCTGCCTTGGGCCTTGTTTATTGTCATTGTAAATGATAGCTTAGCAGGAAAACTGTAATCATTTAAACAGTATTGTTTCATTTAAGTTAATCAGTGGAATTTGTGGAATAAAAGCTTCTTCTCCAGCAGCACTTACAGTAAGGATGGTTGTTTCCAGCACATGGGGATAACATGTTTTAAGCACATCCTGGTTCCATTACACAGTTTTGGTGCAGATAGTTTCTACATTAGAATAACTTTAAATCCAAGTGATGAGAAGGCATTCCAGTTGGTTCTAAAGAGTTTAGCAATACAACTGCATACTGCATGATCTGTTGTGGATCTATTGTGGTGTCAGTGGATTTGTATGAATACACAAATCCTGGCAACTCCTTAAAAATGTGTAAGTTTATTGCATTTGCCACTTCAACCGGACCTTCAGTGTGATTTAATGATAAGCCCAAACTCTTAAAAAACGGTTCCCCAGCATCTAAAATGAATATATTTTACGTTTTTAGTCACTAACTTATTATTCTTTCCCCCACTGGGCTGCAACTCTGTTCAGGAATTTAGGATACGGGCGCCGCCATCTTGACTCAGACGCATCACACTTACTGAGGAGAGGAGAGTGGGATAAGGTACAGGGGGGCGGGTTATAGCTGTGCTTTGCTCAGACAGAGCAGAGCTGGGGTCAGGTAAAGGTCAGCAGTCCCAGAATGCAGAGCAGCACAGTCAGGAGGCACTTCCTGTTTGCAGGCTGCCTGATAAGATGGCGGCTTCCATAAGCCGCCATCTTGGATGTTTAAAGGCTCATAACATGCAGTAGATGCAGGTAGGATGATTTTTAATGTGAGCAATCTGTATGTACAGGGTGTGGGAAACATATAAGATAGACTCTTATTCAGAGTGAAGGTCCGCTTTCATTTCTTGTAGCTAAAATAGCTCTTTGACATATCCAGTCATGGATACTGCTATTCTGAGGTGCTCAGGTGACTCTACAGCCCTGCATAAATCAGCAATGAATGATATATTGCACTCTCTATCTTGTTGGACTAGACCACTGCCAAGCATCAGAAGCAATTGGGAGAACTGCAGAGCAGATTTAAATCTAAAAATATTTACTCTCATGTTGGTTGTGAGAGAAAGCCTCTGAACTTGATGCCACAGTGACGATGCCTCAAGGTATGCATTCAGTTCATCAGCCATGGTCCCCTATGGTATTACATGCAAGGTCTGCCTGAAATCACCATCAAGCAAGACCAAGGCCCCACCTATTAGTTGAAGTCTCTTATCTCTAAGTGTTCGTAGTATAATGCTTCCAGGGCACATCTGTGCCATTGTGCACTCATCCCAGACAATGCGTTGACATTGACTGAAGATATGACCATCTCCCGAATATGCAGAAATGTGGAGTGTGAGGTTTTGTCACCGCTAAGTAACCTCTGATATGCTAGCTTCTGATCTGGAGCGTTGTCCAGCTGAGAATCTTTCAAATTGACTTCAGCCAACAGCTGTGTTTTGTCATAACCTGTTTCCCTAAGGTACCTACTGCTTATGACAGCAGCACCAAGTCTTGTTAGGGAGGTCATTTCAAACTCATATAATTTTTTGCCAGTCAATTGAATCACTTTGTCATTCAGTAAAAAAATTGCCTGGTTCAATATGGCATCTGTGAGGGGTTATTGAACTCTTGGTGAGCCAGATATAAAGCATCATCTGCCATATCATTCCAGTGTGTTTCCCAAAGAGCATTTTGAATGGATGGGAAGAATTATTGCAAGCAGTTCCCTTATTTTGGGTGCAGGGTGGCTTGTTGCTGCTTCATTGAGACACTCATGCAGATGCTGATCATCTTTAAGAAGCCCAACCAGTTGACAAGCCTCGTGGTATGAAGCACAGACAGTACCGTTGACTGTCCTGAGAAATTCAAATGAGGTAGGACCTTTGACAACATGCAGTAACATCCACATTACAAGTGTAAAAGCACTTACGGCTGTTAGGATGCACATTATATACTATATTATATATATCAGCACAATAGATCCGGCTGGTCCTGCACAGGAGTGTCTTGTTTTCACAGTTGAAACTTCTTTTTGGAGATATTCCAAACATAGGGCTTGATTCATTAAAGGTCGAATTCAAATTTTTGCATGTTTTTTTGAGAAAAAGGTGCGATTTTGCGCGCGAAAAATTCTACTCGCGATTCA
The DNA here is from genome assembly GCA_027917425.1 of Gastrophryne carolinensis. Taxonomy (NCBI): domain Eukaryota; kingdom Metazoa; phylum Chordata; class Amphibia; order Anura; family Microhylidae; genus Gastrophryne; species Gastrophryne carolinensis. The sequence goes on from CM051244.1 coordinate 86,201,565, forward strand.
ACAAAGTTTTACTTTTGTTTTTGCTAATTCAATTCAAGTGAGAGAAAAAGCACTCGAAAATAATTTGATTTGAGAAAATAATTTATGTGGAATTTACAAGCGAAAAACAATTCTAGTGATTCAGGTGCCATGGATTGGCTCCACACATGAGTTAAATTCAAGTGTTTCACACACATTTTTTACAGCAGCTTTCAGGAGGAGAAAAGTCTGTTTTCTGACTTCCACCATGGAGTCCTTCTATCCACTATACCTGCAAAAAAAGTGCACCATAAGGAGGCCTATAAACATGAAATTGTGTAAAATGTATTATTATATTTAATATAATAATATTATTATATTTATTATATGTAATTAATAAATATTTAATATACACATATTAGCAAAAACATTTATATAAAATAAATCATGTGCAGTAACATGTGCAATGTTTTATTTACCACATTGCATGCCGCTGCACAACTTGATAAATGTAAGTGATGTAAACAATACCTAACGCCATGACAACATAAATATAGCAGACAGAAAAATGACCATCCCAAAATATTAAAAAAACATTTAGGGGTTAAAGTGGCCCAAAACCCAGGATTTTTACTATACTGGGTTTTGGTCCTTTCCCCTGGGGCACCCCGATCGGTGTGTCCCGCTGTGTAAAACCCCCTCCAGATCTCCGATGCCAACTCCTTCCCGGTCCTACGGCACATGCACTCCCGCTCGTCCAATCAGCGTGCTCGGAGCCGCTGACGCCACCTTGTCTAAGTCTTCGTCTAATGCCAGAGGCTCCATGCGCGCTGGCAGCCGCATCCCCTGTTTCCCTCTAACAGGGAGCGTGCCCGCGCTGGCCATTCACAAATGCCTAGAACACGCCCATGCTAGAGGGATAGTGGGGATGTGGTCGCGGCTCGTGCATGCGCCGTTGGACCGGGAAACGAGGTAAGTGTATGGGGCGACCTGGGGGGGGGGTTTCACACAGCGGGGGCATCCCGATTTTGGATGCCCCTGGGGGGAGGGAATCACTCTAAGAAACGCTAAGGCCACTTAGTGCCAGGTGTCAGGAGAATGTCAGGTCCCAGTGCAAAATAAGTATTTATCAAATCAAAAATCCAGAGCGTCTGTGATGCCAGGTAGTGTCCCATCTATCATCAGTGCCATTGCTGAGTTCCCTACAGTGTCAGACCAGGCGCTTACCCTGCACTGTGTGGCCTTATCCCATACATTTCAATGGGCTGGGATTGTTTTAATTATTTTGGCCACTTTTGTTCATTTTTTTTTGGCTGGTGCATGTGCCACGGGATTCCTGGGCTGCTTGGAATTGTTTTTGGAAGTATTTTTTTGTACTTTTGTGTTGCGCTGCAAACCTGTGATTTAGGCCGTGCCTGAGCATGGGAGCGCACCACAGACTGCAGGGAGGCCAAGGATATGCCGAGACCCATGAATCTGGCGTGGATCCACGGAAAGGTATTTGTGGGGGTTCCTAGGGTGTTTCACAGAGTAGAACATCCCTAATAGGGATGCCCCGGGGGTTGTAAGTTGCCCACGTGTATTTTAAGTGATCTTTTAGACCCCATGGCTGCCCAGGCGAATCTTCCTCTTTAAACTGGACCAGTCGCCACCATGGAAGGCCCTGGAGTCTAAAAGCCTCCCCAGTATGCCTGCTGATGTGTGCGCTCCCACACCCATCCATTCAGACAGTCCAAATGCATGGTAACGTGCACTCCACAGGGAAACCTGCTCCCTATGCCGACACTGAATCCAAAACAACGGCTTTATGCCCTACATTAGTATGCACGGCATAAATCACTGATTGGATAAGCTCATGCACTGTGGGAACAGCAGAAAGATGACTGGAGTGGGAGATCAGGGGGTTTGTAACAGCAGGACATCAGGATGCCCGTAGGGCAAGGAGAGTGAAAATCCTGGTGATTGGTCAACTTTAAAGTGGAACAAAACCCACAATACCCCATGGGTGAAACCCCCTCATAATGTCGCTGTTCACTCACCTCTTCCTAGTTCCAGCGGCGCATGCCCGGGCTTTCGTCCAATGACAGCTGTCTGCCATAACTATGTCATTCAATAAATGGCTCTCATTGATTGCATCCCCAGTGGCACCCGCTCCTGTCTCAGCCTATATGATTGGCTAGGGCGGGAGCAAGCACATGCCACAGGGGGGATACGCCAGCATGCGCTCTCCATTGAAGTCAATGAGAGCCACGGCAGATGCCTCGCATTGGAGGAGAGCCTGCGCATGCGCCATAGGAACGAGGCAGAGGTGAGTGAATAGTGATATTTGGGGGGGGGGGGGGTTCACACAGCATGATATCCTAACTCAGGATGCCATGGGAGAAAGCCAGTGTACAGTGGAATATTTCAGATTGTTGTTAAAGTGGACCCAAACCCAGCTGGCTCTGCAGTCTAACAAACTCCTAATGTGGCCAAATCCCTATCCATGGGCCATCCCGCTGTGTAAAATCCTTAGGGATCACCTGTATACTCATCTTGCCTGTGATCCCACAGCTCATCCGCGGTTTATGTTCGGGCGGGAGCTCAGACAGACAACCTGGGTGCTGGAGCACACACATCAGTCGGAGGGAAACCGGGAATGCTGTTCATTCCCTGCTCTCTATGCCGTGCTCTGTGGACAAACAGAATTCTATGCCCTGCATTAAAGTGGACCAGAATTGGCCATGAAGTCTATAAGACTCCAGGGCCACCTGATTCCCTCTCCTTGGGGCCTCCAATTAATGATTTGTGAATAGCTGGCACAGGCATGCACCCAGCTGGAAGCTAACAGGGATGCTGTTATCGGTGCACTCGCCTTCATCGGGGCCTTAGCTGATGAGACCTCTCGACAACTGAGCAAAGCAGAATGGAGCCAAGTGTACTGACTGCCTGCACACTTGCGCATGTGCCATTGGGTTGGCATTCAAGTATGTTTTACAGGCAAACCGGGGGGTTCACATAGTGGGTCATCCCAATTTGAGTACCAAAACCCAGGATATTTAAAATCCTGGGTTTTGGTGCACTTTAAAGTCGATCGATTCCCTCCCCCACGGGGCCTCCAAAATCGGGATGCCCCACTGTGTGAAACCCTCCAGGTCGCCCATACACTTACCATCTTTCTCAGCCCAACGACGCATGCGTGAGCTGCATTTCCGCTATCCCTCTAGCAGAGGGGGGGGGGGGTGCCCGCGCCAGGCATCTGTGAATGGCCGACGCGAGCACGCTCCCTGTTAGAGGGTAGCAGGAGATGCGCGTGTCAGTACGCTCGGTGCCACTTGCCTTAGACGATGTGACGTCAGCGGATCCGAGCTCGCTGATTGGATGAGTGGCTGCGCATGCGCTGTAGGACCGAGAATAAGTGAGTGGGTTTCAGCGACCTGGGGGCAAGGACCAGAACCCAAGATAGCCAAAATCCTGGGTTTTGGTGCACTTTAATATGTGTGGTGAGTATACCGGTCATTCCAGGGGGATTCACAGAGCCGTACAAGTGACGTGACACAAGGGACGCACTGGGACTCTGGAGCTGGCCCTGGATGCAACAGAAACCTTTAATGTGGTTTGGAAATGTAAGTATATCAGGCCTATATGGGGCGACCAAACCAATATCTATGCTAATGATGCTCATGGCAGCACTCACATCCGTATATTAATGGATCCACAGAGCAAAGTCAAAACTAAGAACTAATTAGTAAAAATGTCCACACAATATATCATCATGTGATAGATGCTCCACCACCTTAAAGATGAATCACCAATGCAAAGCTACCGCTCTTACCAGATCCCAGGAATAATGCGCCTTATAATAGACAGGGGAGATACGCCAGCATGCGCTTTCCAGTCGTTTTCATTCTGTAGGATGGAAGAAGGCGGGAAATAGGCCATGAAAACGACTCCCACTGTAGCAAAACCGAGTCCCAGGAATATGAGAATCATGGAAACGGCATGCTGATAAATCACAGGAATTCTTTATGACCGCATCTTTGGAGCGAGGCCTACTACCATTACCAGAGAGGATTGAATAATTGATGATATAAGGTTTATTATAAGGCGCATTATTCCTGGGATCTGAGCGAGGCTTACTACCATTATCAGAGAGGACCGAATAATTGAAGATATAAGGTCTATTATAAGGCGCATTATTCCTGGGATCTGGTAAGAGCGGTAGCTTTGCATTGGTGATTCATCTTTAAGGTGGTGGAGCATCTATCACATGATGATATATTGTGTGGACATTTTTACTAATTAGCTCTGTGCAATAATTATTTCTGTTTTCATACTGTTGCTACAAAAGAGGAGGGACTTTTGACTGCACGTTGAGCTGTATGTACCTTGGTTAGCGCAGTATTTTATACATTTTATTCTATTGCAAAACTAAGAACTGTTAATCTACAAACCACCCAAATAAATGGGTACAATAACAATAGATGTAAAGCAATGCAAAGCAACACTGCCAAAAGGGCACCTAAACCACCATCACCAAAAAATGATGCACCGAACCAATGCAAAGTGCAAAATTAAACATAATTAAACATTAACAATGACATGTACTAGTCCACATCAATTAGAAAGTCCAGAAACACAAAGCAAAAAAAAAAAAAAAAAACAGAACAAAGAGCAAAAAGGGATCATACTGCTCTGCTACAAATTAGGAAGCAGTAGAAAAAAAATCTCACACACAGCATTTGGGTATGGGAAATTCGTGCACTTTTTCACTGAGTTTTCCAGTTGTAAAGTGATTTTCAACTGCGCACAAAAAAATTTCGCCCGCAAATTCGCATACACAAATTTAATTCAACTGCCTTTGTGAATCACTCCTAGGTTTGAAAAATTCTCGCATGCGAATTTATTTTCCAAGCGTTCATTTTTTTTTTCTACCTTTAGTGAATCAAGGCCATAGTATGAAGCAACATCTGCACAAAACAGTATAATTGCAAAACTATCCTGTTGGCACAGTTCAAAGAATTCTGTAAGGGTTGTCCTAGGTGGACTTTGCACTATTTCATCTAGATTATCAGCAGTAAAACACACTCTCTGACCATTTTCAAGATGGATACTGAGGTGTTAAACAGTTGGATATCTCTCATGCATTAAAAAGCTGAGAATTCTCCAAACTGCCTCATTAGAGCTTATGTAACATCCAGTTTGGTATTCCTGGACCTCACCCTGCAAGTAATTTTTAGCTTCAATGCCAATGACAGCCTCATCCTTTGTATATGTATTTGCAAAAGTATTTGATAGCTTTTATGGAACTGCAAATCTCAACACTTATGTGGGCATCAAAACAAAGTAAGGCACCACAAAGCGGTTATAAATATCAAAAAGTCCATTAGTTTTGAAAACATGTTTCCCATCAACAACCTGTATCATGTTGACTTTTTTGTAAATGATTAGCTGCCTTCTGGCATTCTACGGCTATATAACGGATACTCATCGCCATCCATATGGGTTTCAGCTATGTAGTTCCCTGGGAACATTTTGCTACAAATTCCTTGCTGCATGCAAGGTGAGTTTGGAAAACCTGAATCACAGGGCCATGAATCATTTGGATCGTAGCCGTTGCAAACAGTTCGGGATCCTCACATTTTTTAAATCATCCAAACCAATATAGGAGCATGTGGCAGACCTCTCTTCTGCCACTCAATAGAATACATCCAGCGCTGGGGTGCATGAAAGATGTGTCCTTTGTTAATCACATCACCCAATCTCTTTAATTTTTGGCAAAAGACTCAAGCAATCAAGTCTTGCCTATCTTTTGAAGACTGATTCTGATTTGTATTGCAAATTTGTAATGTCTTTCCAATTTGAATTGCAAGTGAAAGTAACCAACAGGACTGGCTGTCCTACTTACGAATAAGACATGGCATCGTGGGCATACTCATGGCTGTGACGTGGACTTCCTACAAAGCTTGAGGGCAAAATAGGTTTTTAGCTGTCTCAGCTGACCTATTGTTATGAACAGCATCTCATAGGGGAATAAAATTCTCCACACAGACCTCTTTCTGATGTAACAGAGGTGCTCAGATTCTATTTTGGCATACATATCCACAATAAACTGGTGAAATAGGTCCTGTATGCCAACAAAGGATTTGCCATGTCAGAACGTTGACTGCGAATCATGGGCATAGAAGCATAAAAGTCCATTGCTGAAACAATTTTTGGTCTAGCTTGAGAGATTCCAAAGTGATATCCATCATGTCCATCCCAGAATATCAGTGGATACTGCAGGACATCATATGGCCTATGAATTTCAGATATCCTCTGAAGCTGATTATCACGCTTTTGTAAGATGATATGTCTCTTATCAAAGTTGTCACCAACCATTACAATGGCAAATTCATTAATGGTTGAAGCATTGAATCTGCCTGATTGTTGCCCTGCCCAGGTTCTTAATCTGACCTGATTATCTGGAGGCATTTTTTCAATTGTTGCCTTAAACAGATTGATATAGGGATTTTGCTGATGCAGCACATCCTGTAATTTAAGTATTGTTTCCTGCTTGGTAGAATTTACTGCCAATCACGATCAGTCTATGTTGGCCATAGGCTATGGTTGGATCATAAGCAAAAGCAGCATCATGCATGAAAGCCCATTAGCACAATGAGTAACATAATGTGCTCTATCAGTTTGTTTTCTGGCCTGAGTTTGCTGAGGTGTCTCAGCAGCTTGAGCAGCAGCATGCTGTATTTTATTTTTTATCCGACGGGGGCGAGTTTACTGAAGCTTTTCAATGGCTCAAGCAGCAGCATGCTGTATTTGATCAGCTTGCAGTCTGTCCTGACTTTCCTGAGGTGTTTCAACAGCCCAAGCAGCAGCATGCTATTTTTATAGATTTTCCAACGTGTCTGAGTTTCCTGAGGTGTTCAGCAGCTCTTGCAGCAGCATGATGTATCTGATCAGCTTGCTGCCTGGTCTGAGTTTCCTGAGGCAATTCAGAAGCTCGAGCGGCAACATGATGCATCTGATCAGCTTACTGTCTGGTCTCAGTTTCCTGAGGCATGTCAGAAGCCCGAGCAGCAGCGTGATGCATCTGATCAGCTTGCTGTCTGGCCTGAGTTTCCTGAGGCAATTCAGAAGCTCGAGCGGCAACATGATGCATCTGATCAGCTTACTGTCTGGCCTGAGTCTCCTGAGGAGTGTCAGAAGCCCGAGCAGCAGCATGATGTATCTGATCAGCTTGCTGCCTGGTCTGAGTTTCCTGAGGCAATTCAGAAGCTCGAGCGGCAACATGATGCATCTGATCAGCTTACTGTCTGGCCTGAGTCTCCTGAGGCATGTCAGAAGCCCGAGCAGCAGCATGATGTATCTGATCAGCTTGCTGCCTGGTCTGAGTTTCCTGAGGCAATTCAGAAGCTCGAGCGGCAACATGATGCATCTGATCAGCTTACTGTCTGGCCTGAATCTCCTGAGGAGTGTCAGAAGCCCGAGCAGCAGCATGATGTATCTGATCAGCTTGCTGCCTGGTCTGAGTTTCCTGAGGCAATTCAGAAGCTCGAGTGGCAACATGATGCATCTGATCAGCTTACTGTCTGGCCTGAGTCTCCTGAGGAGTGTCAGAAGCCCGAGCAGCAGCATGATGTATCTGATCTGCTTGCTGCCTGGTCTGAGTTTCCTGAGGCAATTCAGAAGCCAGAGCAGCAGCATGATGCATCTGATCAGCTTGCTGCCTGGTCTGAGTTTCCTGAGGCAATTCAGAAGCTCGAGCGGCAACATGATGCATCCGATCAGCTTACTGTCTGGTCTGAGTTTCCTGAGGCGTGTCAGAAGCCCGAGCAGCAGCATGATGCATCTGATCAGCTTGCTGTCTGGCCTGAGTTTCCTGAGGCAATTCAGAAGCTCGAGCGGCAACATGATGCATCTAATCAGCTTACTGTCTGGCCTGAGTCTCCTGAGGAGTGTCAGAAGCCTGAGCAGCAGCATGATGTATCTGATCAGCTTGCTGCCTGGTCTGAGTTTCCTGAGGCAATTCAGAAGCTCGGGCGGCAACATGATGCATCTGATCAGCTTACTGTCTGGTCTGAGTTTCCTGAGGCATGTCAGAAGCCCGAGCAGCAGCATGATGCATCTGATCAGCTTGCTGTCTGGCCTGAGTTTCCTGAGGCAATTCAGAAGCTCGAGCGGCAACATGATGCATCTAATCAGCTTACTGTCTGGCCTGAGTCTCCTGAGGAGTGTCAGAAGCCCGAGCAGCAGCATGATGTATCTGATCAGCTTGCTGCCTGGTCTGAGTTTCCTGAGGCAATTCAGAAGCTCGAGCGGCAACATGATGCATCTGATCAGCTTACTGTCTGGCCTGAGTCTCCTGAGGCGTGTCAGAAGCCCGAGCAGCAGCATGATGTATCTGATCAGCTTGCTGCCTGGTCTGAGTTTCCTGAGGCAATTCAGAAGCTCGAGCGGCAACATGATGCATCTGATCAGCTTACTGTCTGGCCTGAGTCTCCTGAGGAGTGTCAGAAGCCTGAGCAGCAGCATGATGTATCTGATCAGCTTGCTGCCTGGTCTGAGTTTCCTGAGGCAATTCAGAAGCTTGAGTGGCAACATGATGCATCTGATCAGCTTACTGTCTGGCCTGAGTCTCCTGAGGAGTGTCAGAAGCCAGAGCAGCAGCATGATGTATCTGATCAGCTTGCTGTCTGGTCTGAGTTTCCTGAGGCAATTCAGGCTACAGGCCCTACAAAGCTCACAGGAATTTATAATTAAACAATCTGATAAAGGAGGCAACATAGTTATTCTCTCAAGAGAATACTATTTTCAGGAGATTACCAGACAACTTAGAGATACCAACACGTACCATAAACTTACCGAGAATCCGATCAAAATGTTCAAAAAGGAATTTGATGCCTTGATTAAGGGGGCCTATGAAGATAGAATTATTAATCTGACTTTGTTGAATTTTCTCCAGTTAGATTTTCCACGGGTCCCGACATTCTATATCTTACCCAAGATACATAAGAATTTGAAGAACCCACCTGGACATCCCATTGTATCGGGAGTAGGAAGCCTCACAGAACATGCATGTACGTACATTGACAAGATATTACAACCTCATGTGGTAACCCTTAATTCTTATATCCGAGATTCAACGGATATTTTGAATCGCTTAAACTCCATACAAGTGCCTTCAGATACCGTACTAGTGGCATGTGACGTCGAGTCACTATACACTAATATTTCTCACCCAATGGCTATGCAAACTGTGGAGTACTTTTTGAGCATGGAGCATGAAGTTCATATTAGATCTGTTGTCCTTTGTACTCACGCACAACTTCTTTGTGTTTGACAACAAATTTTACAGACAGGTTCGGGGAGTGGCGATGGGTGCCAGGTGTGCTCCCTCAATCGCCAACCTATTTTTGGGTTGGTGGGAGAGGGAAATCGTCTGGGGGTATGCCATGAACCTGTACCAGCCCCATATTCTGGGCTGGTACAGGTTCATAGATGACATCCTCTTCCTATGGCAGGGACCTATGGAGGTATGCAAGGAATTCATTTCAAAATTGAATGATAACCAATATAACATCTATCTGACTCATACTTTCTCCAAAGAGAAAATTGAGTTTCTTGATTTAACCTTATGCTTGGAAAATGATGGTTCCATCTCTACCTGCCTTTACAGAAAACCCACGGCCACCAATAGCATTCTTCATTACGATAGTTCACATGCAAGGAGGCTGAAGGAGGGCATTCCGACAGGACAATTTTTGAGGGCGAGACGGAACTGTTCCAAAAATGAAACATTTCTGAAAGAAGCAGCATCGATGAAGAAGAGATTTCGACAGAGAGGTTACCCCCGACCAGTCATCAACAAGGCATGGCAACGAGCAGCCTCAACGCCAAGGGAACATCTGCTAGGTTACAAACTCAGGACCAAGGAAGAAAACAATGAGGTAAGATTCATATCTACCTTTAATAATGATTGGCAGAATGTCAGGAAGATCTTACAAAAACACTGGCCGATTCTACAATCAGATTCACAGATTGCACAGTTCATCCCACGATGTCCATTGATGACAGCGAAACGAGCACCGAGTCTTAGGGATCGACTATGTAATAGCCACTATGTCAGACCACGTAATTGGCTGACCCCCAATAGAGACACCATGGGGTGTTGGCCATGTGGCAACTGCAATGTGTGCCCATTAGTATTAAGGACACCAGTAATCAAGGATCTGGTCACGGGCAAGGACATTAAAATCAAGAGGCATCTCAACTGCAGGTCAGAGGGGGTGGTTTATGTGATCTGCTGCACTTGCCTCAAATACTATGTGGGGGAGACCTTGAAGGCAGCAAAAACACGGATCCAAAAACATCTGTCCACTATAAGATTAGCAGCTAGGGATGACCGAGAAGGTAAAACCCTAACACCGGTGGCATCACATTTTTTGAGATACCATGAAGGGCAAACCGATAATCTTCGGGTCATGTTCATTGATCAAGTAAAGCTAGGCATTCGGGGAGGAAATCGTAAGCGGAGGTTGGAACAACTTGAAACCCAATGGATTTACACACTGAGATCTAGGGCACCGGGGGGATTAAACGAGGATTTCTCCTTCCATTCATTCTTGGGTCGGGATTGAACCTGGTGTGATCGGACCTTTGGAATCATGATGTCAATAACATATCAATAGGGGCACACTAAGGGTAAGGATGTGTTACACCATACGCTTTTACACACATGGTGGTTCATTTACATATTTGTTATATATCATTTGGTACTTAAATGTCTTTGTATCTATTATAGAGGTGCTGGGTCTTTTCAGCTGTAGCAATGTATAGTAATGGTCACAATTTTGTTAATAATATATATATTTGTACACAAATATATAGATTTTTGCACGTTTTCTTTTATGATTTTTAATAATTCCCCTATATATTTTCATGCCTTGGTCGGATAGATTGGGTTATTATAGACTCTCATATATCCTTGCTTCCCTTTATTTCCCTAGATCGACATTGGACCACTTCATTTTTTCCCGTCCCCCTTTCTTCCCTCTTCCTCCTCCCCCTCCCCTTCCCCCCCCCCCCCCCGTCCCTGTTTCCTGCCTTCCTGTCTTTTCAAGTCTCATGAATGGATGGATCCTTTTGATAGCTGCTCCAGATGGGATACCATATGCAAGAACCAATGGATCATGAAGAACTATCCTTGGGACGTACCTGATGTATTTCTTTTCAACTCTCTCAAACCATCTGGATGGATGAATATATTAGACTATATGCATCCCTGAAGACGCTACATGTATCAACATTCATGGACCATAAACAGTAACCTTTTGAATCATCATTGTATTCCCTTTTGTATTCTCCTTTGTTTTTAGCCTATCATCCCTCTTCCCATTTCCCTTGCCTCCTCTTTCCCATTATTTCCCTCCCCTTCCCCTCCTTTCCTTATTTTCTCCAAGTTGAATACAGGGGAGATACATTTTTGATGTGACTTCTCATGTTAACACCTATTGATCATGAAAAGTAAAACTCTCTGAGACTCATCCCTCCCTGCATATATGCCCTTCAGAGTCCCATGTATGGACAAAATCCTCTGGGTTCAGGCGCCCAGGGTTAACTGACAACACTCTCTGGGTGTTGTAATTTGTTCATGGGGCATTCCATTCTTACATACTGTAGACCATGAAGTAGTATCTCCCATGATGATTTGGTCTATTTGACTCACTATACCCTGTCCAGTGGACCCCTCCCATGCATATTTATCATTGATTGCCCTAAACGGGCTATCTGATACTTGTATGCATATCAATAGGTGGGCCTCACAATTAAAACAATAAAATACCTTTTTGGGACTGGTATATTTAAAGCCCCTTTCTTTTTTAATTTTTAAAAAATCTTTTCTATATACATCCGTTCATTGACAGTGTTAATAGGATTATATATGTACATGGTTCCAGCATTGAATGACTGTGGAGTTGGACAATATTGATAACTAGATGATGCGTTTGATATCAATAATAATGCTCCAATTGAATCATGTGTTATGTTCTGTAGTAATATCTGATAAATGCAACCTTTATTGAGTTTTTGGCTGTGATAGATAAGAAGAGATGTTTAATAATGTTGGTCATTTATTATTGTTATGATTGTAACAACAAAGATTTGTGGAGAGTACGTCCAATGTCTTATTTCCCTTGCCCCCGTTTGAACTTACCCACCACGCTCCGTACTGAGAGTCTGTTCAGTACCATGGATAGCGCATTACTGAAGCGCGCACGCGCGGGGCCGCACTGCCAGGCTCTCTCCTCCCGGAGATTGGTCCTGTCAGCGATGCGGCCGCGGGACTGCGCGCCAGGCACCCGCACCCCCTCCACGCGCCTGCGTACTCAGGCAACTGCGGCTGCGGGTAACGCAACTCCATTACGTCATCCCACTGACGGGCGCCGGCTCGCGGGACGCGGTGGAGGTGAGGGGGCAGCGGATGTCACGCTCAATCACAACACGTGGTTTCAGGTCAGTTCAAAAGGGGGAGATGGGGTGTTTGGCAACTTACTCACCCTGGCGAAGTGGCAGAAGGCCACGCAACGCGTCGGTGGATAGTTGCGGTCCTGGGGGTCCTGAGCTCTTGGATGTGGTGATGCTAATACTTTTCAATTAACTTTGTCATTATAGATTTATTGGCTAATATGCTGGCGTGTGCACTACTTACACAATATTAGGTTGAGCACTCCCTATGCACTTATCCTTTGTGTGTATTATATACCACAGCACTTTATTTACTTTGACACTTTCTTTTGCACTGTTGTCACTTAGGCACCTTGCACCCTTTTATTTATTACACTTTAACACTCTGAGCTCCCTTCTTTTATCTTTATGCACTTAAATTTTTCATCTCAACACGCCACCATATAGCCATAAAGGGATATTTATCAGTTATTAATGATTATGCATTTATTTAATCAATTTTTGATCATTAATAGCTCTCAATAGGACAAACCCTTTTCCCCAGCAATTGTGTATATGTTTTTTAACTAAGTCTTGTGATGTTGTTTGTTGTTGTTCTAAGGATGATTTAATAAATTTTCATATACATTTTTTTATACAACTGTGGTGTGCAGTATAACTATATAGGGACACTTTGGGCTGGTCTAGGGCCCAGCATCTTTGGCAATTTAGAGGCATTTCAGAAGCTCGAGTGGCAACATGATGCATCTGATCAGCTTACTGTCTGGCCTGAGTCTCCTGAGGAGTGTCAGAAGCCCGAGCAGCAGCATGATGTATCTGATCTGCTTGCTGCCTGGTCTGAGTTTCCTGAGGCAATTCAGAAGCTCGAGCAGCAGCATGATGCATCTGATCAGCTTGCTGCCTGGTCTGAGTTTCCTGAGGCAATTCAGAAGCTCGAGCGGCAACATGATGCATCTGATCAGCTTACTGTCTGGTCTGAGTTTCCTGAGGTGTGTCAGAAGCCCGAGCAGCAGCATGATGCATCTGATCAGCTTGCTGTCTGACCTGAGTTTCCTGAGGCAATTCAGAAGCTCGAGCGGCAACATGATGCATCTGATCAGCTTACTGTCTGGCCTGAGTCTCCTGAGGAGTGTCAGAAGCCCGAGCAGCAGCATGATGTATCTGATCAGCTTGCTGCCTGGTCTGAGTTTCCTGAGGCAAGTCAGAAGCTCGAGCAGCAACATGATGCATCTGATCAGCATACTGTCTGGCCTGAGTCTCCTGAGGCGTGTCAGAAGCCCGAGCAGCAGCATGATGTATCTGATCAGCTTGCGGCCTGGTCTGAGTTTCCTGAGGCAATTCAGAAGCTCGAGCAGCAACATGATGCATCTGATCAGCTTGCTGCCTGGCCTGAGTCTCCTGAGGAGTGTCAGAAGCCCGAGCAGCAGCATGATGTATCTGATCTGCTTGCTGCCTGGCCTGAGTCTCCTGAGGATTGTCAGAAGCCTGAGCAGCAGCATAGCGCATTTGCAATCATGCCTGAGTTTGCTGAGGAGTCTCTGCAGCTCATGGTGCAGTTTTCCTCATGGTCATGCGTGGGGGCGGACTGGAGGTAAAAAATGTCCCGGGACTTTTCTAGTCACACCGGCCCTACAGTGTGTCTGGCCCGTTATCCACGCCCCTACAACAGGCAGTGTGCAGAAACTGACCATCACACCATAGAAGGCTGTGTGTCAGAATCCCCCTCCCCATAACATGCCAGGGTGGCAGGGCCCCCCATAACATGCTGAGTGGCAAAGCCCCCCCATAACATGCTGAATGGCAGAGCCCTATAACATGTCGGGTGGCGGAGCCCCCCTATAACATGCAGAGTGGCAGAATATCCCCCATAACATGAGGAATGACAGAATCCCCCATAATATGCTGAGTGACAGAATCCCCCCATAACCTGTTGAGTGACAGAATCCCCCCATAACATGCTGAGTGACAGAACCCCCCCATAACATGCTGAGTGACAGAACCCCCCCATAACATGCTGAGTGACAGAACCCCCCCATAACATGCTGAGTGACAGAACCCCCCCCATAACATGCTGAGTGTCAGAATCCCCCCATAACATGTTGAGTGGCAGAACCCCCCCATAACATGCTGAGTGACAGAACCCACCCCCATAACATGCTGAGTGGCAGAATCCCCCCATAACATGTTGAGTGGCAGAACCCCCCCATAACATGTTGAGTGGCAGAACCCCCCCATAACATGCTGAGTGACAGACCCCCCCATAACATGCTGAGTGACAGAACCCCCCCATAACATGCTGAGTGACAGAACCCCCCCCCCATAACATGCTGAGTGACAGAATCTCCCCATAACATGCTGAGTGACAGAATCCCCCCATAACATGCTGAGTGACAGAACCCCCCCATAACATGCTGCGTGACAGAACCCCCCATAACATGCTGAGTGACAGAGCCCCCCATAACATGCTGAGTGACAGAATCCCCCATAACATGCTGAGTGACAGAACCCCCCATAACATGCTGAGTGACAGAACCCCCAATAAGATGCTGAGTGACAGAACCCCCCATAACATGCTGAGTGACAGAACCCCCCATAACATGCTGAGTGACAGAACCCCCCATAACATGCTGAGTGACAGAACCCCCCATAACATGCTGAGTGACAGAACCCCCCATAACATGCTGAGATGAGAATCCCCCATAACATGCTGAGTGACAGAACCCCCCCATAACATGCTGAGTGACAGAACCCCCCCCCATAACATGCTGAGTGACAGAACCCCCCCCCATAACATGCTGAGTGACAGAACCCCCCCATAACATGTTGATATTTCATTTCATAATTCCACTATTAACATGGCAAGTGGCATATTTCCCCCCAATAGCATGCTGCCTAGCAGAACCCCCTGCATAACAAGCTAAGTGGCAGAACTCCTTCATAACATGCTGAGTTGCAGGATGACCCGGATCCAAAACACGCCAAGTTAAGTGGCAGAACCCCCCCACTCACTCCCAACCCCCTGGTCCCACTCACCTCGCTGTTGCTTCTGGGGCTGGCCACATCACTGAAAGATGGAGATCGATGCCCGCCACTGTGCAGCAGCCTGTGATGTTCCGTCAGAGCAGGGACTCTAATGATGACGCTGTGCACTGCTTGGTCATCATAGGAAGGCCGCCGCCTTCCCTGCACTGGCTACCTGCCGGCCCTCTAGTTTAATGCCGGCTCTTGCATCTAGATGCCGGCCGGGTGAATGGGAGCCGCCGTTCATCTGACCCACTGCCAGAAGCCAGAGCTGACGCTGGCATTAAGGAATTGGACCCGGGCAGTGCAGGGTAGGTGGCGGCCTACCGGGCATTGTCCCGGTATGCCCTATGGCCAGTACGCCCCTGGTCATGCGAGATTTCCTGGCAAATAAGTGACTTTTCTTTGGGGGCATTTTGCCAAATTCAAGTTAACATTAGACCCTGAAGATGTAAAGAGTGGCTACAAGTCAGTACTGTTCTTGGTTTACCTTAGTGGGTCCAAAAGATGCAACTGAAGTCAGTAAGATCAGCTGCAGGATACCATCCCTCTCTGTTATTAAAGTGTCCAAAAGATGCAACTGAAGTCAGTAAGATCAGCTGCAGGATACCATCCCTCTCTGTTATTAAAGTGTCCAAAAGATGCAACTGAAGTCAGTAAGATCAGCTGCAGGATACCATCCCTCTCTGTTATTAAAGTGGACCAAAGCACACATTTTTAACTAGCATCCCCTGAATTGCTCCCCCCCCCCATGAAGAGTACCTTTTTCCAATTTTACCTGCCCCTGCGTCAGTCTAATCCCAGATAATGCTGTAAAGCTCCGTCTCCTCCATTCATTGCCATTGTTGTGTGTGGCAATGATGTAATTGCCACACCGATGTAATGACTGCATGCCATCTTACAGAGAGGGACAGCAAAAACACTGTGTTCAAGGAGGATTTATAAAGTGAAAATATCCATTTCTAGTTCTACACCCTAAGAGGGGAGTATTGGCAGGGGCTTTGGCCAAATGTATTTCACAAGTTCAGTGGGTTTTGGTCTGCTTTAATTAAAAATTCTGAAATATGTGCCCAAAGAGCAGAAAATAGAATAGGAGATATTTTCACTGAACTATTGTAAAATAAAAATGAGGCAGCCACCCCTAGCAACCAATCAGATTCCAGCTCTATTTGAAAATGAAAGTAGCAATCAGATTGGTTGCTAAGGCTTCAGTATACCTTCAGGACTACCATTATCTACATTATATACCAACTGACACTGCATATGAGTGAGGTGTCTATCTACCTATCTATATCTTGAAAATAATCTCATGAGGTAAATAAACTCATGAGGTACACAATCTCACGAGGTAAGTGTGTGTGTGTGTGTGTGTGTGTGTGTGTGTGTGTGTGTGTGTGTGTGTTTGAGGAGGAGGACACTGACCTCATTTTTGTGAGGTAAAATGTGATCTCCAGAACATTCTACCATTTATTTCTATGAGTCTGTTTTCCCCAACCATCTCCTCGTGAGCTACTAACATACCTGGCTGCCATATTACTCTTGTTCTTTCATATCCATATGCTTGAATATTGGCAAAGCCTTTCTTGTATGTATGTAATGTATATACTTGTATGTATGTAATGTATATACTTAGGAGCTATGGCTGAGCGCTAATGACCTCACCTGTGCATTGCTGGGGAGAGCTGCAGCTCTAATGTCACCTGTGAGCTTGTGTGGAGATTTTCCCATTCATTTCTATGGGCCGGTCTTCCCCATCCCCCTCCTCTCCTGTACATCTGGCAAGATGTACCTTTGCTCTAACCTTCCCGGGCGCCCAATGTACCTTGGTGCCAAATTTGGGGTCAAGCGGTTCAGGTGTTTGGAAGTCTATAGAGGACAGACATTCATTTTTATTATATAGATACAGAGACGCCAACCTGACCCATTCTTACAAGGTGAGTTTTCCCCAGTCCTGCACTTAGCACTGACCAGGTTTCCGAACACTCAGTCAATTAACTGGCTTGAATAGGATTTCTAATTATCAAAGTTCAGAGCATGATTCAGTAAGAGTTGGTAGGAAAAAAGTAGGTGAAAGAAAGCATGAGAATTTCACTGTTGCTGAATCTCCGGCTAGAAAGACAATGAAAGTAAATAGCACTTTTTACTATAGTGTAAAAAGGAGTTAACAAATCACTACTCTTAGGCGTAAGAAATTGCCCTTGACTTTCATTGTGTTCCTAGCTGGTGATTCAGCAACAGTGAAATGCTCATGCTTTTTTTCCTCATAAATGTAGTTTTTTAACTCTTACTGAATCGAGGCCAAGGTGTGTTGAGGTAAATGGTCATTGTAAAGTGGGGAAATATCAACACAAATCAAAAGAAAAGAGCGGTATATCATGTCCAATTAAATAAGGTAAAATATATCAAGATTGTTTATTGAAAATTGTATTAAAACCTACAAAACACCCAAATGAGTCCCACAATAAAACCCATTTATCCCCAAACCCAATCAATGGGCAATCTGTGCATGTCATCCAAGAATTTCATGCATTATAAACATGAAGGACACACAGCAGCGAAAGCAGAGCAGTATCCAGGACTTCACACTAATTGATTTCTCCAACATCCTTGTTCTCTTCTTTTCTCAGGTACGCTCCCTTGGATGAAAGCTTAGACGAAGGGGTGGGAGCGGATCTGAGCATGTTGGCCACTGTAGGAACGGGGAAAGGTGAGTTAGATTGGCCAACCTGGGGGTTTCACACAGCTCGGCAACCCCGATCAGGGTGTCCCAGGGGAAAGGACCTATCCTGGGTTCTGGTCCTTTTCCCCGGGGCAACCTGATCATTTTAATATGGGGATCCTAGCTTTTCCCTTATTTTAAAATTATGTTTAGATGTGAAAAAAATGTGAGTACTAGGGCCTCAATTCAGAAAACTTTCCCTAAAATGTCTCATGAAAGAGGGTCATTTCATGTTTTATTCAGAATAAAAAGTGAGATTATAAATGCTTAAAAGTGCACAATATGTTGCTTGTTATTACGTAAAATTTTCACTTCTGGGCAGCATATGAAATAAGTTGTTGCATTTCTCTAGTGACTGTTTCAGGTGCAGATCATGCTCTAACATCATCCCTTTAATGAATCAAGCCTTTTCTTCAAGGGTTTTGGTCCACTTCAACTATCTGATAGACCCTAACTCCTGCGTCCTATGGACCTGTCTGTGGCCTGCAAAGAGGCAGTGCCACTGGGTTTCCTGTTGCTTTGCATTGTTGGTCATGTCGGTTAAACCAGACCAACAGCCTGGCACAGTTGGAAAAGAAAGGTAGCAGCCATTTTGGAGCTTCCTCTCCCAACTGAAATGCATAGTAACAGGAAGCCCAGCATGACCTCCTGTTTGCAGGTGGCCTGCAAGCCCATCTTGTTTTTAAAATTTATCCCAGAAAAAGGTTAATTATTTAAAATGGTCTATATTGCCCTGGAGATGGATGCATATGAGCACTGTTTGTTGTGTTGGTCTGAGTTAATTCATTTTTGACTGTTGGTCCGCTTTAAGTCCAGGCAGGCACATGGCTGGGATGCTGGGAAAGGAAGCCTCCAGGGTGCTCCGAGATGGTTCAACCAGAAGAAAATCTGTGAAGCTTTAAATGGATGCAGGAACAAATGTAAGTGCTGACAATGATTCATTATCATGCATACAGATGGGGCAAGTGAGTTGTGGGTAGTTATTATTTTCAGCTGTACAGGTTATAGACCTGTAATTATGTTATTAGCATCCACTTAAACCGTTCCCTGGGTGTCAGTGTTTTATGGTTCTATTATTTTGTTGACCCATTTAGTAGTCTTAACTTCCTTGTGATTAGGACATTTTTAAACAACCAATATTTGTGGTGGCTAAAAACAGAAACCATTGTTAATATGTATCACTCACCTTTCCCTGAGAAATGAATAATATTAAAGGAGTACTTTTACGAAAAATGGCCCAATGATAAAAATCCATATAATTATGCTGGATGGCGGAAGGAGAGGTCACCTATATATCGGCATCAAGAGATATCCAGCCAGGCTTTTTTTTTCTAATGGAAGAAAGAGGACATACCCCTGATGAAAAAATCCATAATCTTGGTGGGAGTTTTATTTGGGTGTATAAATGACCCCTCCTCTCATTAGCCAACGTGTTTATATGGATTTTTAATATTACACAATTCCTGTTTAATTGTGTAAAAATGCCTGAAATTGATACAAGTCTAGAGTTCCTCCATTTATTTTCCAATGTAGCATTAAGGCTTTCCAGCCATAAACATGCACCGAACCTAATCTCTTCAGGAAGGCAAATTACCATCTGTGAGCTGAGCCGAGCTCAGATCACAGACTCCCTGCTGATTCTCTTACACCTCTGGACTGAAAAGGCCCCAATGAGTCTGAAGCAGAGGCGACCCCTGGAGATAACTCCCTCTCTTAAAACAGCGGTGCCTCAGACATCCGCCACAGACACAAAATGAACCATAGCTGGGATGCTGTGTGTCCCAGCACCAAGCTAGATGCCGAACTAGAACAGGCCCACAAAACAGCACGTAGACATACAATTCTCAGTGTCGTGCGGAACTGGAACCCAAATGAATGGAGATCTCATGTTCTGACCTATATAGGGACTTCATCTTTGGGCTCATCGGATGTGAGGCATCTAGCCTAATCGTTTGGTGCCATATGCAGAGCCATATGACCCCCTTGCCCAAAGTTATAACTTCTAACAGTTTTTTAGGTATTAGAGAAGGTTCCCCAAGGGTGGGAGGGAACAGTCCACAACAGTTCATGACCTCTGGCCAGCCCTTGTCACTCTCTGGGGGAGGTTGTGTCACATGCATGCTGGAGCCCATCATTACAATTCTGCATCTGCATTTTAAGGTAGCTCTGACTGTATCTCTGCTGGTAACTCAACGTACCTGTAAACCAAGACCCAATACTCAGAATGGCATTTGTATTAAGTCCATCATAGTCAAATGTTTGTAATAACTACCTAGTGTGCTTATTGCATTAAAACTTATATTTAACTTCAGCAAGCTTTTTGCCTTAGCCAAGAATCGGTGTCCGTGGCGTTGCTGGGCTTTGTAGTCCCACTAGACGGGCGAACGGATGGTGCTTTGGGAGAGTGGGTTGCATTATTATAGGTACTGGATTGTTAGTTTGATCACGTGACCTGCATTTCCATGAGAATTATCCATTCTCAATATCGCTGTATCCAAATTGTAACACAGTAGATCATACAGTAATCCTTCTACAATACACGGTGGAGACATGTTTCACCCATCCGGACTTTCTCAATGCCCTGTGTAAAGAGCATACAAATAATTGTTGTTAATGTAGCTAATAGCATCACAAATTCATAATCAGTTGTATGTATGCATCTGTTAATAATACACACCCAGTGTCCAAAATGTAATATACACCTCTTGCTGATAGCCTAGGAGAAAACTGTGAGCTGTCCTATAATTTCATAGGCATTTGATAACTGAAATATTAAGTAAGACATCAGAACAATCATCATTTCAGATTTGTTGCTGGCCATATAGATATATTTACATGTAGTGCATGTATACTGATAAGAAAAGGCCTGTTGTGGCAATAAAGAGTTAATCCCCAGCACCGCTAGCCTGGCTATGAGCCTTCAGTGGGGCAAGAAAATTCTGTCCTTCTACGGGTTCAGTGCCCAGTTTGATAAAAGGTCTTCACATAGGTCTTCATTAAATGGTGCTGGTAACACGTTCCCATAGTTGACGCGGACTAAAATGTCAGACGTCACTTCCGAGATCACCCAGGGTTGCGTAGAAGTGCTCCATGGGCTGGAGTGCATTAAATCGTGCCAGTGTGGCGCAGGAGGTCTTGCCAAGAGCCGCACAGGGAATACTTCTCTCGAGCCGCAGACTTAGCAGCCGGGAACTATCTCACTGGGCAATGAACCCGTAGAAGGACAGGATTTTCTTGCCCCACTGACAGCTCATAGCTAGGCTGGCGGCACTGGGGATTAACCCTCTATTGCCACATTGGACATTTTCTTATTGAGTATACAGGCCCTACATGTAAATATATCTATATGGCCAGCAAAAGATCTGAAGATTTGTCTTACTTAAACCGGACCAACAGCCTGGCACAGTTGGAAAAGGAAGGTAGCAGCAATTTTGGAGCTTCCTCTCCCAAATGACATAACTGACAATGCACAGTAACATGAATCTCAGTAGCACTTCCTGTTTGCCGGTGGCCTGCAAGTCTGTGAACCACCATCTTGTTTTTAAAGTTTACCACAGCATGAGTTAGAAAATGGTAAATTATTTTTTATGTGCAGCCCTGGGGAGGTATGCATATGAGCACTGTGTGTTGTGTTGGTCTGGTTTAAGTCATTTTTGACTGTTGGTCCACTTCAGGTTTCAAATGTCTATCAAATTAAAGAACAGCTCACAGTCTCCTCCTAGGCTATCAGCAAGTGGTATATATTACAATGTTGACACTGGGTGTGTATTATTAACAGATGCATACATACAACTGATTATGCATGTGTGATGCTATTAGCTATATTCACAACAAATATTTGTATGCTCTTTACACAGGACATTAAGAAAGCCTGGATGGGCGAAACATGTCTCCCTGTGTATTATAGGAGGATTATTGTATGATCTACTGTGCTACAATTTGAATACAGCGATAATGATAATCAATAATCTTGAAAGACATAATGATTTACAGCTGTATATAGTATAACCTATGTATTTTAAGATTCTATAATAAATGTGAGATTTTTAACTCGTGGCGAGGCGAGGTTGGATACAGAAACCATTCAAAATATTTGGGTCAAGCCTAGTCCCTTAATTTACATTTTAAATGCAATAGTTGTTAACAATATAAATATAATACTTCTGAAATGGAAATTCATTTTCTGTAAATAATTAAGAAAAAACCTTTTGGCAGTGGTGTAAAAGCTAACACCATATGTTTAACAGCCAACAAGTTTTTATAACATTGCAAGCAGGCAGCTTGGCGAGACAGAGGAAAAAGGAATGTATCAGAGATGAAGTACAGAGGTGGGTGGGGCGGTGTTGCCATGGAAACCTGCTTCCCGCAGTAGCTTAGCACATGTTTCTGTCACTTACAAGCTTCTGTTTGTCTTAGTGTACATGCCTAGCCAGCCACTACAGGATTTGCCATGCTAAGTGGCGCCAGTGTAGCCATACAGTATTTTGTATTTTCCCAATACAAGCCAGACTGGGCTGATATATTGGTGAATCTGAATCTGTTACAAGGAATACTCAGGATAGCAGCTAGCGGCTGTGGTATGTCCCTATTGAAATCAATAGGCTGGTAGGAATCTTGCTGAAAAAGTTGGACATTTATGCTACCTAACATGGAGCAAGGGGCTTAATTTTAAAAGAATAATATTGCAAAATTGTATATGTGTGCTTCAAATCCAGTCAAATTGAACCCTTCCCTGGAGCTGAGGCAGGGCAGGGCAGGGGAGTTACAAAAAAAACATGTTACCTCAGCCGGGATCCAGCAGAATTCCACTGGGGGCTTGGGTCTTCTATGTGCAGCCCCACTTGAATGGGTGGACAGGAGCGCATACAGAGCTGTTCATTTCCCAGAGTGGCCACTGTCTGTGCACCAGTGCTTTTCAGTGGTTTTTGTAACCCCCCCCCCCCCTCCTGCCTCAGTGTCAGGGGAGCGCGGCAAGGGGGGGGGGTTAAATTTAAGATCTACTTTAAAGCACTCTGTGGTTCAACGAACTACCATTTGCCCTTGAGAACTAAGTACTGGCAACAAATTGGTGGAAATGAATGTATTTTCGTGGGAACCATAAATAGAAATGCAGGTAGGCGCATAACAAAAGGCGGCATTACCTACAGGATGCTGGATCACTATTTTTGAAGTATTACAGGGAGCAAAGCTCCAGTAAGTACAAAGACCAGAGTAATGATTATCTTCAGAAGAACCTTCCATCAACAGAGCCTACAAAATTATAAGAGTCAACATACATGAACAAACATTGGGTGGCTAATACATTACACCATAGGCAAAACAGATGTTAGGTTTGAAGAAAGTGTGAACAGCAAAGATTGTAGAAGTAGAATCTAGGGGAAGGGACAACTTGGAAATCAGGGCATTCTGCCCCCTGACACAACTTACAGCAGAAAGGGGGAGGGTTGCCTGAGGTTAGGTCTAGTGTCCCACCCCTTTGTCTGGACTAGAGATGAGCGAACCGGTTCGGACGAACCGGAATTCGCTCCGAATTTCAGGAAATATTCGATTCGGCACGAACCCGAATATTTTGTGGTTCGTGCCGATCGAATTTTTCCTGAAATAAAAAAAAAAAAAATGCCGGCATGGTGGGAGCTGACAGCGGAGCCGGCCGGCGGGCCGGTGAAGCCGGCCGGCCCGCTCCCACCATGCCGGCATTTAAAAAACAAAAAAAAAAAAAAAAAAGCATTTTTGCCGGCATGGTGGGAGCGGGCCGGCCGGCTCCGCTGTCAGCGGAACCGGCCGGCCCGCTCCCACCATGCCGGCATTTCAAAAAAAAGCAAACACTTACCTGCAGGTCCGGAGCGTGGAGGCCGGCGCCGCTCTCAGCTGTCATCTGAGGGCGCGTCATCAGAGCGGAGCGGGCCGGCCCGCTCCCACCATGCCGGCAAAAATGCTTTTTTTTTTTTGGGGGGGTTTTTTAAATGCCGGCATGGTGGGAGCGGGCCGGCCGGCTTTACCGGCCCGCCAGCCGGCTCCCACCATGCCGGCATTTATGATGGGGAACTTCGTAAAAGTTCGATTCGGCCGAACCCGAATTTCTTTGTGAAATTCGGTGAATCGGCCGAATCGAACTTTTCAAAAGATCGCTCATCTCTAGTCTGGACTACTATCCCTTTCTAGACTAAATAGAAATAGACTGACCATTAATACTCATATGGAGCCAGCACAAAATGTATTACAGATTAACCAGGTTCCAGAACCAGCTAGGTTGTACAAAGTTGGCCCTGTGGAAAGCATGGATAGCAATGTAACATCCATCTCAGAGACAGAAATACTAACATTACAAAACCGGCCCTCAAGTACATATGACGTGGTTCTGGGAAAACTAACTGGGTGGCGAGGTTAGAAATTCCTTAGAAACGTGCAATGGCCTTTGAAGATTATTCCCAATTCAGTCACACATAGATTTTAGTAACCTAAGGTGAGAATTGAGCCAAAGACACAAGTACCTATGGCTTGGGGAATACTCATATACACAAGTCTGCATTACTAGTGGTAACACCCATGCAGATGTTGAGAAAAAATCCAAATCAGAAACTGTCCTTCCCTTGAAACTAGCACATGACGTTTCACCATTTTTTTCCTTCTCTGAGAACTTCATTCACCTACTTTGGCAGTTGAACAAAGATCCTGTAATCAGGAGGGGTCAATATAAAGGCTAATGGACTAATGGACAGTCATACCTAAGTCTTTAGGACCTTACCTGGCTGCTATGTCGAAAGAAAAATAAAGAGTGGAATAGCATCCTTTCTTGGCAAATTTGTACTTCCTCATGCTGCCTGTAAGCTCTGCATAAGAGACATACAGGGTTGCACCTGTAATGAGGCCATGTGAGGCTTTGCAGAGAGGGTGGCAATCAGCTTGTTTATTTTTTTTATATATAGTTTATATTTTTTTTTGACAATCTCATTAGTGGTTCAGTGCAGATTGCAGTGCTTATGCAGGCTGTCATGCCAAGTTACTCACCTTTTGTCCCCTGCAGATGATCGCTGCTAATCTGGCTGTTGATCTTAACTGACCGTCAGACTCAGAGTCTTGCACCATCTGGACCCGATCACCAGTCACTGGCGCCTCCACCTGCCATCATTCACAGTGATGCTGGCTCAAGCCTTGGCACACCCCCTCCATATCTGTGAACGTGACCCCTTAGGAAAACCACTCTAACATGTCAAACACATAGGTATGGCATTGGGGGGTTCCCTTGTAAGTCTCGAAACCCTGTGAGTGCATATATTCTTCCCAGTAGTACCACAAAAATGTATCATATCTGCCTTTACAAGGTTTTCGTTCCTTCTATCTTACTGAGCCCTCCCACCAACTAGCATGCTGGAAAGCCAGCTCTTTTTACACTCAGCGCACAAATAAAATAAAATAAAACTTCGTGCACATGCCATTTAGCTGTTCTACAGGTGAGGCACAATTAAGGTATTTTTATTGAGGTAGATATGTTATTTCAGAAGTTACAAAAATACAATTCTGTGTGTACTCACCTGTAGAATTGATTTTAGAGTATACAGCACGTCCTGT
The DNA here is from genome assembly GCA_027917425.1 of Gastrophryne carolinensis. Classification (NCBI taxonomy): domain Eukaryota; kingdom Metazoa; phylum Chordata; class Amphibia; order Anura; family Microhylidae; genus Gastrophryne; species Gastrophryne carolinensis. The sequence goes on from CM051244.1 coordinate 86,227,273, forward strand.
TCCAGTAATTCCCTACGTCTCGGTATTCCGCCACAAGGGTGGTGCTGGACTGCAGAAAGACTTGTGGCCACTCCCGGCCCCATAAATAGCCAAGTACCTCCCACCAATTTCCAGTGTTGACAAGCAGTTATACAAGAAGCTGGGAGAATCAAAAAATGGATAAGAACCCAAAATAAACTTGAAAGAAACAAAGGGGGGTGGCAGCCGCTCAGACCATTTTATAACTAACCTGGGAGGTGCACGTTAGCAGGGCAATTAGTACACACAAGTCTTAAAGGAGCCACAGCACTCAACCCTGTTAGCTTGCGGGCCAGCCTATAATCTGTCTCTAAACTTGGTTAAAAACAGAGGACTCGGTCACACACATCTGCAGAAGTATGCTTAAGCTGCACCACTACGCCAAAGTGCCTCTGTGGGGTGCAGTCCTAACTTTAATCTCTGAGAGCCCATCTGGGACATACAGTGCAATAGATAAATTGGGAGCAGGCTTACCTGAGGTTGCCCTAAACCTCTAAAGTGCAAGCCATGGAGTGGAAGGGTCAAAGAACTTGCAGTACAGCCTAGACCCCACACACCATGTGCTTGCACAAATTCAAAAGAAACAAAGGGGGGTGGCAGCCGCTCAGACCATTTTATAACTAACCTGGGAGGTGCACGTTAGCAGGGCAATTAGTACACACAAGTCTTAAAGGAGCCACAGCACTCAACCCTGTTAGCTTGCGGGCCAGCCTATAATCTGTCTCTAAACTTGGTTAAAAACAGAGGACTCGGTCACACACATCTGCAGAAGTATGCTTAAGCTGCACCACTACGCCAAAGTGCCTCTGTGGGGTGCAGTCCTAACTCTAATCTCTGAGAGCCCATCTGGGACATACAGTGCAATAGATAAATTGGGAGCAGGCTTACCTGAGGTTGCCCTAAACCTCTAAAGTGCAAGCCATGGAGTGGAAGGGTCAAAGACCTTGCAGTACAGCCTAGACCCCACACACCATGTGCTTGCACAAATTCAAAAGAAACAAAGGGGGGTGGCAGCCGCTCAGACCATTTTATAACTAACCTGGGAGGTGCACGTTAGCAGGGCAATTAGTACACACAAGTCTTAAAGGAGCCACAGCACTCAACCCTGTTAGCTTGCGGGCCAGCCTATAATCTGTCTCTAAACTTGGTTAAAAACAGAGGACTCGGTCACACACATCTGCACAAGTATGCTTAAGCTGCACCACTACGCCAAAGTGCCTCTGTGGGGTGCAGTCTTAACTCTAATCTCTGAGAGCCCATCTGGGACATACAGTGCAATAGATAAATTGGGAGCAGGCTTACCTGAGGTTGCCCTAAACCTCTAAAGTGCAAGCCATGGAGTGGAAGGGTCAAAGACCTTGCAGTACAGCCTAGACCCCACACACCATGTGCTTGCACAAATTCAAAAGAAACAAAGGGGGGTGGCAGCCGCTCAGACCATTTTATAACTAACCTGGGAGGTGCACGTTAGCAGGGCAATTAGTACACACAAGTCTTAAAGGAGCCACAGCACTCAACCCTGTTAGCTTGCGGGCCAGCCTATAATCTGTCTCTAAACTTGGTTAAAAACAGAGGACTCGGTCAAACACATCTGCAGAAGTATGCTTAAGCTGCACCACTACGCCAAAGTGCCTCTGTGGGGTGCAGTCCTAACTCTAATCTCTGAGAGCCCATCTGGGACATACAGTGCAATAGATAAATTGGGAGCAGGCTTACCTGAGGTTGCCCTAAACCTCTAAAGTGCAAGCCATGGAGTGGAAGGGTCAAAGACCTTGCAGTACAGCCTAGACCCCACACACCATGTGCTTGCACAAATTCAAAAGAAACAAAGGGGGGGTGGCCAAAATAAACTTGAACAATCACCATACAGAAGTAACCAGGGAAAATGATAACAAGGGAGGGGTGGAACAGGACGTGCTGTATACTATAAAATTAATTCTACAGGTGAGTACTCACAGAATTGTATTTTTCCAAGTATACAGCACGTCCTGTTCCAGTAATTCCTTACGTCTGGGACATCCAAAAGCAGTGTCCGTAAGGTAGGGTGGGATCCCCAAAGAGCAAAAGCGTGCAGTTTAAACCACTGCCGCCTGCAGAACTTTGTAGCCCAAAACAGCGTCAGTTGAGGACCTAACATCAACCTTGTAAAACTTGAAAAAAGTATGAACAGAAGACCAAGTTGCGGCCTTACAAACTTGTTTAACAGAAGCCTGGTGCTGAAAGGCCCAAGAGGCACCAATAGCACAAGTGGAATGAGCAGTAAGGCGGAAGGGAGGTTCCTTCCCCTTAGCAGAATAGGCTTGCACCACCGCCTGATGAATCCACTTGCTGATAGTGGACTTTGCCGGAGGCAAACCCTTCTTAGGACCAAAAGGAAGAACAAAAAGAGCATCAGTCTTCCTGAAAGATTCAGTAGCTACCAAGTAAAATTTCAGAACCCTGACCACATCCAAAGAATGCAGAGTCCTCTCCTTGGAAGTAGCAGGATTAGGACACAAGGAAGGCAAAACAATGTCCTGATTGAGATGAAAAGCAGACACAACCTTAGGCAAGAAACCTGGTTTAAAACGAAACACCACCTTGTCCTGGTGTCGCTCAAAATAAGAAGCCACCAAAAAGGCTACCTTGAGAGTCAAACTGGGCAAAGCAGCCTCACGGAGAGGCTCAAAAGGACGACCCTGCAGAGCAGACAACACCAGACTTAAATCCCAAACCGGTAACATAGGTTTACGTGGCAGACGCGCATGAGAAAACCCCCTGGAAAAAAGTCTTAACCAAACGGTGACTAGCAAAAGATTTTTGGAAGAAAATTGCCAAAGCTGATACATGACCTTTGAGGGTACTAAGTTGAAGGCCCAAATCCAAACCATGTTACAAGAATTCCAGAATTCTGGGAACAGAAAACACCAGACAGGGAAGAGATTTGGACTCACACCAGGCAATGTAAGCATGCCAGACCCTGTAGTAGATAAAGGATGAGGACTTCTTCCTAGCCCTAATCATGGTATCAACAACAGAGGCAGGCAACCCCTTTTCCCTCAAGATGGAGGTTTCAACAGCCAAGCCGTCAAAGCCAGCGTTTGTAAATTGAGATGACACACCCTTCTTGGCCAACAGGGGGCCACCAGAATGGCTGGCACCCCCTCCTGGGCTATCTTGTGCAGCACCCTGCCCAAGAGAGGGAACGGAAGGAACACACAGAGGAGCCGAAACCCCTTCCAAGGCATTGCTAGCACATCCGTGGAGAAGGCCAGAGGGTCTTGAGACAGAGAGACAAAGATTGGAAGCTTGTGATTGTGATGGGACGCAAACAGATCCACATCCGGCAGACCTCAGCGACAGCACAGGGAGTGAAACACCCTGTTGCTGAGGGACCACTCCCCCAGCCGAGACATTCCCCTGCTCAGGGAGTCTGCCTCCAGGTTTTCCACCCCTGGGATGTAAACTGCCGATATACAGGGAACATTCTCTTCCGCCCAGGACAGTATCAGGGACACTTCCTTGAGGGCTTGCTTGCTCCGAGTCCCTCCCTGATGATTGATGTAGGCAACCGCCATCTGGTTGTCCAAGCAGATCTGAACAGCCCGACCCCGGGCTGGGGTCAATTGGGCGAGAACCAACCTTACCGCCCTCAGTTCCAGAATGTTGATAGGAGTATGGGCCTCCTGGGGGCCCCACTGACCCTGGAATTTCAAAGACTTCCAGAAACCCCCCCAACCTGTCAGACTGGCATCTGTGGTGACAGTCTCCCAGCAAGGGGACAGAAAGGTCCTACCCACCAAGAGGTTCCTTGAGTCCAGCCACCACGAGAGGGACCGTCTGACCAGGGGGGACAGAACAAATACCTGATCCAGGGACACAGGGTCCCAATCCCACACTGATAAGAGGTGTAGCTGAAGAGGTCTCATGTGAAACTGAGCATAAGGCTCGATTCAGAGGCACATTCGTCTGGACTTCCGTAGCTGTCTGTGAAAGATTTTGTGTGTGTTCAGGCTAATGCGTATATGCGCTTTCGAAGAACGAAACTAAATCGGATCATTTGCATTAGTTCGGATCATTTTCCCATCAAAATCTGATATTTTGCGTTCGTTCAGATAACTTACGTTGTTTGGATGGGCTTGCGTCTGATTCAGAGAGCTGATTGCCGACCACCACCCTATTAAACCGTTTAATTTGTGATCCACTTACGGGACCTTTGAGGGATCGGATTGCTATTGTTGAACATGATTTGCGGCTATGTGGAGGAGTCTGCGCGCCTTTAGCTCCAAGGCATTGCATGTATCAGCATGGCCAAGGCCATAAATTGTATAGCAATCCATACCTGAATCAATACATTTCATGTATGCCTTAAAGAAGCATTTTAATGCTGACCTTAATTAGTCCTTAGCATGTAAACCTTTATTTTCCCACACATCCATATAATTTCTATATTTTTTTAGACTTATGTCCTTTGTGACTTATATTTGGATTGTTGAACTTGAATCTTAATTTGTTGTAGGAGTTATTGTTTTAGTTGGTTACCTTTGCTTTGTGTAAGTATTTTATATTTGGTTGCAGGAACCGCAAGATGTGCCACTCGCACAACATGCAAGCAGTGTTTGGTCCGGATATGCGATTCCTGTGTTCTTGCAGGGCATCCAGGGTCTCCCATGATGCTTATATATTGCTTATTTCTTCAGTTTGAGTCAGGAGAATTATCTTGCGGATGGCTCCTGGGTAAGTTTAGTCACATTCCATCAATCCATTTTCACTGTATGGCAATGAATAGAGTTAATGACTCATGTCTTAACCTATGGCTGTTTTTAGCCCTTGATGACATGTTAAACAATATTGTTGCTTAGAATGTGTATTTTATGTTATTATTTTTAAATTCTTTCAGGGGCTTCTGGATATCCGCTCCTGCCCTTGCTCCTGACGCCCGTTCTTTGCCTGCAGAATGCGGGCCAGGAGTTCTATAATCGGGCCCTATGCAAAACCCGGGCCGTGGTGGCGAGGGCCTCCGGGCTTTTGAAGTCCAGATTTAGGTGTTTGGACCATACGGGGGGGGGGGCACTGCAGTATGACCCCAACAAGGTTATACCAATAATTTAATTTACGATTTTTAACAGGAACCACACGTGCCAGAGTGGCACAACTAAGTGTCAGGGTCCTTCAGTTGGTGGGCGAGATGCAGGAGCTGCGCGACTCGTTGGGGACCACAGCTGAAGAATAATGTTCTGTGGCCTGCCATTGCTATGTATTTAGTTTTTTATAGTTTTAAAAATTTACAATTTTGTATATTATAAAACATTTTCAAAAAAAGGCCAAACAAAAATGGCATTTGGTATTAAAAAAAATGATAATAATAAAAGTTTCAGTGTCATTTCATTTCCAAAATACATTAACACAAAACTAATGGGCCCAGAAATATTTAGAGATGAATATTCACATGACCGCGAAGTGGTTTGGGTGAGTTTTAGGGGTCTAAAATGGAAGAAGAACCTAACCGCGAAGTGGTTTGGGTGAGTTTTAGGGGTCTAAAATGGAAGAAGAACCTAACCGCGAAGTGGTTTGGGTGAGTTTTAGGGGTAAAACATGGAAGATGTAGGAAAGAGCAAAGGGATTTAGCTAAGCATTGTAGCAGAAGTGAGTTACCCTAATATGTAGGCAAGCACTTTAATGAGTTAAGTTTGTAGTGCGCAGGCGCAAGATCGTAAGGATTTACGTCCGGACGATTATTTATTGAAAAAGGGAAACAGAATCTAACAGGAAACGTAAAGGATTCGTGGGAGGAGATGATGGAAAAAGGGCAAAAACGAAAGCCTACGTTGTAACATGAGAAAAAAGTCACGCTGGAAAATGACATTCTCGTACTCGTACTCTGCCATACAAATGGACGAAAACTCTACAGAAGGATAGCAATCCATGCATAGAATCGCTCATACACTCATACGAGAGCGGGAACATTTAAAAAAAAAACAGATCGGCACAAAAACTGAAGTCTTTTTTTGTCTCTCTGAATCAACCCTATAGGGTAACGCCTCGAAGCAAGACACCATCAGGCCCACCAGTTGCATCCCCTGCCGGATGGAGGGATGAGGACAAGAAAGAAGAAACTGGGCCTGCGCTTCAAGACTCTCCACCTTTTGCTGAGGGAGAAAAACCTTGACCTGAGATGTATCCAGAGTCATGCCCAGAAAGGACCTCACCAGTGACGGGAACAGAAAAGACTTGGGATGGTTGATCACCCAGCCGAAGGACTCTAGTGTGGACACCACCATCTGGGTATCCAGTTCTGCCTGATAGAAGGACTGAGACAAGATCAGAATGTCATCCAAATAAGGAAGAATGCGAATGCCCTGAGCTCTCAACAGAGCCATGACACCCGCCAGTACCTTGGTGAATAACCTGGGAGCTGAGGTGATACCAAAAGGTAAGGCCACAAATTGGTAGTGCTGATCCTCCAGAGCAAACCTGAGAAATTTCTGATGACCTGGGAAGATTGGTACATGAAGGTAAGCGTCCTTGATGTCTACTGATGTCATGAAGTCACCCGGGCGCAGAGTAGCGACTGCTGAGCGTAGTGTCTCCATGCGAAAATGCTTGAATCTGACAAACTTGTTGAGGTGCTCTAAATCCAAAATGGGCCTGAGGGACCCATACTTTTTGGGAGCAGTGAATAGATTGGAGTAGAAGCCTCTGCCCCTTTCCCTGAGAGGCACAGGGCAAATGACCCCCAACTCCAAAAGGTTTCGGACCGCAAGCCCTGAACTGACAGGGGGTTTTGAGCCATCCGGGTTCTGCGGCCAGGCTGCAAAATTTATCTTGTATCCAGAGGACACCACCTCCTGAATCCATCTGTCTGCTACACGTAGCCTCCAGATGTGAGCAAAGAGCCGAAGCCGTCCCCCCACCCGGATGGGTGAGGGCGCCTCCTCATGCCTGAGGGGGCTTGGGACCCCAGGAGAGCCCGGGACGGCCTTGTCCTCTACCCCTGCCCCAATAGTCTCCGTGTGCCCCAGCAAAGGAAACTCCTCGACCAGCCCTGGAAGCGTGGAAGGAGGGGAGGGAAGCACTGGTCCCCCGAAAGGGCCGAGACGGCCTCCTACGTTGAGGCAGCCTACCACCCCTGGCAAATAGGTCCAAGCGTTCACCAAAGAGCCGCAGCCGCTTAAAGGGAAAACCAGTGAGGGCCTTTTTAGCAGCATTATCAGCCACCCACTGACGTAGCCAGACAGAGCGTCGTATCGCCACCAACAGGGCAGAAGTCCTACCACACATTCTAATGGCATCATCCATGGCAGAAAGGATATATACAACAAATTCATAGCAAAGTAAGAGAGATCTATAATCCTCACCTCCCGCATCATCAGAGGCCCCATCTATGAGACACTTAAGCAACCCTTTAATAGCAATAGCCGTTATGGCAGAGGCACAAACCGGGCGCAGCGCAGTCCCCACACAGGCAAAAGCATGACAGGACAGCTGGTCCAAGCACCGGTCCTCACCATCCCGCAGGGTAGTAGTGTCAGGTGAATGCATGACTGATGTGTTAGACAACCCTAGAACGGGCGCGTTCACCTCGGGCGGACAGGACCAACGCTTAACCCTTTAAATGCCAGCCACGTAAAATTTACGTGGTTGCCTCTCCGTCACTAAAGTGCCAGCCACGTAAAATTTACGTGCCTGGCATTTACCCCTGCTAGTGGGCAAAAAAAAAAAAAAATACTCACCTGACCCCTCATTGGATCCGGCCGGGTCTCCTTTTTAATTTGGTGCCATCCGATCCCCCGTGGGGGGTCGGATGGCTCCAGGCGAGCCCCCGGAATAGGCCGCCCCCCCCGCTTCTGCAGCAGCAGCTGCTAAATGTAAAAATAAAAAAAAATAAAAATGACATTCACTTACCTGTGTGTGCGCTGGCTCCCGATGTCCCTCCTCTTCACCTGGGGGGCCTCCGATCCCCCCCTAGGGCTTACCGATCTTCAGGAGAGAGCCCGGGAGGCTCTCTCCTCTCTCCTCCTCGATGGCGGCCGCCATCTTGCTGCTAAGCCACGCCCCCTTGGGCGTCATCCCGTTCCGTCTCCCTGTCAAGCCCCACCCCTTTTGGGGGCGAGGCTATGACATCATCCCAGTCCCGATCACCAGCTTCAGCTCTTTCAGCTGTCAGATGCCGGTGATCGGTGCCCGGGGAAGGAGCTGGCAGGATATCCTCTGGATGCCGATCACCGGCATCTGTCATCAGAGCGGCGCGGGACAAAGGAGCTTACAATCGGAGGTAAGTACAGTCAAAAAATTTTTTTTTTTTTTTTTTTTTTTTTATAAAATACTTTTGTGTGATGTTTTTTTTTCAGTTAACCCTTTGTGAACTGGTAAGGGGTCCATGAGACCCCTTATACCAGTTCACAAGGCTCTGGGTCTGGCAAGTCACCTGCGGCTAGTGGGTGACTTGCCATTAACCCCCCAGCCCCCCATTACCTGCCTCCCCAACGGCCAGGGGGGGGGCAGAAGGGCCCGGGCCACTTAGTGGCTATGTGGGCTAGTAGCCTGTAGGGCCAGGGGCCACCAACGCTGGCCCCTGCGCCCTGTTCTACAAGCCCCCATAGCTGGCCCGGGTCGGTAATGCTGGGTAGGGGGGACCCTACGTCATTTTTTGGGGGGATTTTTAAGGGTTTTTAACCCTTAAAATTCCCCAAAAAATGGGGTCCCCCCCCTAGGGGGGGAACCCTATGTCATTTTTTTTTTAATTAACCCTTTTGTGTTCTGTCATCCAGCAGCTATAAAAGGCTTCTAGCAAGTGAGCAGAAGCCAGTGATCGCCGAGGGACAGAGTGCTCCACTATGGATGGGAGGTAAGTATTAAGTATTTCTCTTTGTGTGTCTGTGTTTTTTTTTTACATTTAACCCCTTGTGAACTGGTAAAGGGTCCATGACCCCTATACCAGTTCACAAGGCTGGGGGAGGTGGCAAGTCACCTGCGCTAGCCCATGGCACCCCCATTTCCTGCCTCCCCAAAGCCCAGGGGGGGGCAGAAGAGCCCAGGCCCACTGGCTATGCGGGCTTGTAGCCTGCAGGGCCAGGGGCCACAAAAGCTGGCCCCTGTGCCCTGTTCCTCCAAACCCTGCATAGCTGGTCCCGGGCTGGTTACTTTGGGTAAGGGGGGGCCCATGACATTTTTTTTTTATTTTTTAAGGGTTTTTAACCCTTAGAAATCCCCCAAAAAATGGGCCCCCCCCACCCTATGTAATTTTTTTTTCTCGATTTAACCCTTTGTAGTGTGGATGGTAGTTGTATTTTATTTGTAAATGTTAAAAATTACTTGTTTCAGTTAGGGGGGTCTCCTGGGCAGGAACAGGGGGCTACCGATAAATATGTGGTACCGTTCTAATCGGTAGAAATGGGGCTTTCACATGCAATATGGTTTTCCCTAATCAAATACATTTTTTATTTAAAATAAAGGAGGCAATTTTCTAAAAAAATGTTTTATTTATTTATTTATTTTTTTACTTAATAATAAATAAAATTAATAATAAATAAAATTTACAAACAAAGACATTTCATGTTAAAGCCTAAACTCTGCTGCAAAAAATATATATATAATTTTCCTGAAAATTTCAGCAAAAATGACGCAAAACATGGCGCAAAACATGGCGCAAAATGGGGAAAAATGACCTGTCAACAGAGGGTGACAAAATCTCAAGTAGGCTGGCAATTAAAAGGGTTAATAGTACCTCTGCATGTTGGGTATTGTTCTGTTCGGGGGACCTTGCGCTTTCAGACTTAGCTTGTTTTTTCTTGTTTGCATATTTATGTTTTAGGAAAAGGTGTTTTTTATTCTGCTTTTTTATGCATTTTTTAGGGAAACTCTGCGCAACCAAAGAGTTCTTTGAGGGATTAATTCCAGAAAGATGAGCCCACTACAACAAGCTGGGTACGCTTAGAAAGCTTAACATGTGTACTTTCAGGGAATATGGTTTATGGGGGATATTCCAAATGTAAAGGGTTGTTTTGGTTGAAAAATTAGCACTTTGTCTGCAGAGCTTAAATTTTCAAGAAAAATTACCGCTATGCTCATGCTTTACTTTGGGGTGTTTGGCAACTCTTCCCTTGAAAGAACCTATGCATGTTGGGTATTAGGGATGAGCGAATCGATCCGGACGAACCCGGATTCGATCCGAATTTCAGGAAAAATTCGATTCGGATCGAATCCGAATTTCCCCGCGATTCGTTCGCTCGAAGTTTTCCTTTAACATCCATTCATTTACATTACAGGCATTCTAAGATGGCGGACGGGACATGTCCAGACATCAACCCCGCGCCAGTGCAAGCTGGGACAGTCACATGCAGCCTATCAGCAGCCAGCAAGCCCGGTGACGTCACAGCGGTATTTAAGGCCGGCCATCTTGCTTTCCAGCCTCATTTCTCTATTGCATTCGTGAGAGACAGAACGCTGTGTAGCTGAGGGAGAGACAGACAGTTAGACAGGCAGGGACAGACAGGGACAGGCTGGAGACAGGCAGGAGACAGACAGGAGACAGACAGAAAGTAAGCGAAAAACAGGGAAAGGAAGGGAAAATCGGAGGCTGTCAGTTTTTTTTTTTTTTTTCATCCAGCCTGCTTTGTTAGCGTTTTCAGGCTGCTTATACTAACTAACTGTGCATATATACTGAACTGATCTTAAGTCTGCTGTGAGGCATCCCATTCTGTGACTACACCAGCCTCTATTTAATAGCATAATAACCATTTGCACTTATTCTCATAGAAATCAGGCCTGATAAAGACACTTTTGCTGTGCATGCTCTCTGGTTTTTGTGGCATCCCATTCTGTGACTACACCAGCCTCTATTTAATAGCATAATAACCATTTGCACTTATTCTCATAGAAATCAGGCCTGATAAAGACACTTTTGCTGTGCATGCTCTCTGGTTTTTGTGGCATCCCATTCTGTGACAACACCAGCCTCTATTTAATAGCATAATAACCATTTGCAATTATTCTCATAGAAATTAGGCCTGATAAAGACACTTTTGCTGTGCATGCTCTCTGGTTTTTGTGGCATCCCATTCTGTGACAACACCAGCCTCTATTTAATAGCATAATAACCATTTGCACTTATTCTCATAGAAATTAGGCCTGATAAAGACACTTTTGCTGTGCATGCTCTCTGGTTTTTGTGGCATCCCATTCTGTGACAACACCAGCCTCTATTTAATAGCATAATAACCATTTGCACTTATTCTCATAGAAATCAGGCCTGATAAAGACACTTTTGCTGTGCATGCTCTCTGGTTTTTGTGGCATCCCATTCTGTGACTACACCAGCCTCTATTTAATAGCATAATAACCATTTGCACTTATTCTCATAGAAATTAGGCCTGATAAAGACACTTTTGCTGTGCATGCTCTCTGGTTTTTGTGGCATCCCATTCTGTGACAACACCAGCCTCTATTTAATAGCATAATAACCATTTGCACTTATTCTCATAGAAATCAGGCCTGATAAAGACACTTTTGCTGTGCATGCTCTCTGGTTTTTGTGGCATCCCATTCTGTGACAACACCAGCCTCTATTTAATAGCATAATAACCATTTGCACTTATTCTCATAGAAATTAGGCCTGATAAAGACACTTTTGCTGTGCATGCTCTCTGGTTTTTGTGGCATCCCATTCTGTGACAACACCAGCCTCTATTTAATAGCATAATAACCATTTGCACTTATTCTCATAGAAATCAGGCCTGATAAAGACACTTTTGCTGTGCATGCTCTCTGGTTTTTGTGGCATCCCATTCTGTGACAACACCAGCCTCTATTTAATAGCATAATAACCATTTGCACTTATTCTCATAGAAATCAGGCCTGATAAAGACACTTTTGCTGTGCATGCTCTCTGGTTTTTGTGGCATCCCATTCTGTGACTACACCAGCCTCTATTTAATAGCATAATAACCATTTGCACTTATTCTCATAGAAATCAGGCCTGATAAAGACACTTTTGCTGTGCATGCTCTCTGGTTTTTGTGGCATCCCATTCTGTGACAACACCAGCCTCTATTTAATAGCATAATAACCATTTGCAATTATTCTCATAGAAATTAGGCCTGATAAAGACACTTTTGCTGTGCATGCTCTCTGGTTTTTGTGGCATCCCATTCTGTGACAACACCAGCCTCTATTTAATAGCATAATAACCATTTGCACTTATTCTCATAGAAATTAGGCCTGATAAAGACACTTTTGCTGTGCATGCTCTCTGGTTTTTGTGGCATCCCATTCTGTGACAACACCAGCCTCTATTTAATAGCATAATAACCATTTGCACTTATTCTCATAGAAATCAGGCCTGATAAAGACACTTTTGCTGTGCATGCTCTCTGGTTTTTGTGGCATCCCATTCTGTGACTACACCAGCCTCTATTTAATAGCATAATAACCATTTGCACTTATTCTCATAGAAATTAGGCCTGATAAAGACACTTTTGCTGTGCATGCTCTCTGGTTTTTGTGGCATCCCATTCTGTGACAACACCAGCCTCTATTTAATAGCATAATAACCATTTGCACTTATTCTCATAGAAATCAGGCCTGATAAAGACACTTTTGCTGTGCATGCTCTCTGGTTTTTGTGGCATCCCATTCTGTGACAACACCAGCCTCTATTTAATAGCATAATAACCATTTGCACTTATTCTCATAGAAATTAGGCCTGATAAAGACACTTTTGCTGTGCATGCTCTCTGGTTTTTGTGGCATCCCATTCTGTGACAACACCAGCCTCTATTTAATAGCATAATAACCATTTGCACTTATTCTCATAGAAATCAGGCCTGATAAAGACACTTTTGCTGTGCATGCTCTCTGGTTTTTGTGGCATCCCATTCTGTGGCAACACCAGCCTCTATTTAATAGCATAATAACCATTTGCACTTATTCTCATAGAAATTAGGCCTGATAAAGACACTTTTGCTGTGCATGCTCTCTGGTTTTTGTGGCATCCCATTCTGTGACAACACCAGCCTCTATTTAATAGCATAATAACCATTTGCACTTATTCTCATAGAAATTAGGCCTGATAAAGACACTTTTGCTGTGCATGCTCTCTGGTTTTTGTGGCATCCCATTCTGTGACAACACCAGCCTCTATTTAATAGCATAATAACCATTTGCACTTATTCTCATAGAAATTAGGCCTGATAAAGACACTTTTGCTGTGCATGCTCTCTGGTTTTTGTGGCATCCCATTCTGTGACAACACCAGCCTCTATTTAATAGCATAATAACCATTTGCACTTATTCTCATAGAAATCAGGCCTGATAAAGACACTTTTGCTGTGCATGCTCTCTGGTTTTTGTGGCATCCCATTCTGTGACAACACCAGCCTCTATTTAATAGCATAATAACCATTTGCACTTATTCTCATAGAAATCAGGCCTGATAAAGACACTTTTGCTGTGCATGCTCTCTGGTTTTTGTGGCATCCCATTCTGTGACAACACCAGCCTCTATTTAATAGCATAATAACCATTTGCACTTATTCTCATAGAAATCAGGCCTGATAAAGACACTTTTGCTGTGCATGCTCTCTGGTTTTTGTGGCATCCCATTCTGTGACAACACCAGCCTCTATTTAATAGCATAATAACCATTTGCACTTATTCTCATAGAAATCAGGCCTGATAAAGACACTTTTGCTGTGCATGCTCTCTGGTTTTTGTGGCATCCCATTCTGTGACAACACCAGCCTCTATTTAATAGCATAATAACCATTTGCACTTATTCTCATAGAAATCAGGCCTGATAAAGACACTTTTGCTGTGCATGCTCTCTGGTTTTTGTGGCATCCCATTCTGTGACAACACCAGCCTCTATTTAATAGCATAATAACCATTTGCACTTATTCTCATAGAAATTTGGCCTGATAAAGACACCTTTTCTGTGCATGCTCTCTGGTTTTTGTGGCATCCCATTCTGTGACAACACCAGCCTCTATTTAATAGCATAATAACCATTTGCACTTATTCTCATAGAAATCAGGCCTGATAAAGACACTTTTGCTGTGCATGCTCTCTGGTTTTTGTGGCATCCCATTCTGTGACAACACCAGCCTCTATTTAATAGCATAATAACCATTTGCACTTATTCTCATAGAAATTAGGCCTGATAAAGACACTTTTGCTGTGCATGCTCTCTGGTTTTTGTGGCATCCCATTCTGTGACAACACCAGCCTCTATTTAATAGCATAATACCCATTTGCACTTATTCTCATAGAAATCAGGCCTGATAAAGACACTTTTGCTGTGCATGCTCTCTGGTTTTTGTGGCATCCCATTCTGTGACAACACCAGCCTCTATTTAATAGCATAATAACCATTTGCACTTATTCTCATAGAAATCAGGCCTGATAAGGACACTTTTGCTGTGCATGCTCTCTGGTTTTTGTGGCATCCCATTCTGTGACAACACCAGCCTCTATTTAATAGCATAATAACCATTTGCACTAATTCTCAAAGAAATCAGGCCTGATAAAGACACTTTTGCTGTGCATGCTCTCTGGTTTTTGTGGCATCCCATTCTGTGACAACACCAGCCTCTATTTAATAGCATAATAACCATTTGCACTTATTCTCATAGAAATCAGGCCTGATAAAGACACTTTTGCTGTGCATGCTCTCTGGTTTTTGTGGCATCCCATTCTGTGACAACACCAGCCTCTATTTAATAGCATAATAACCATTTGCACTTATTCTCATAGAAATTAGGCCTGATAAAGACACTTTTGCTGTGCATGTTCTCTGGTTTTTGTGGCATCCCATTCTGTGACAACACCAGCCTCTATTTAATAGCATAATAACCATTTGCACTTATTCTCATAGAAATCAGGCCTGATAAAGACACTTTTGCTGTGCATGCTCTCTGGTTTTTGTGGCATCCCATTCTGTGACAACACCAGCCTCTATTTAATAGCATAATAACCATTTGCACTTATTCTCATAGAAATCAGGCCTGATAAAGACACTTTTGCTGTGCATGCTCTCTGGTTTTTGTGGCATCCCATTCTGTGACAACACCAGCCTCTATTTAATAGCATAATAACCATTTGCACTTATTCTCATAGAAATCAGGCCTGATAAAGACACTTTTGCTGTGCATGCTCTCTGGTTTTTGTGGCATCCCATTCTGTGACAACACCAGCCTCTATTTAATAGCATAATAACCATTTGCACTTATTCTCATAGAAATTAGGCCTGATAAAGACACTTTTGCTGTGCATGCTCTCTGGTTTTTGTGGCATCCCATTCTGTGACAACACCAGCCTCTATTTAATAGCATAATAACCATTTGCACTTATTCTCATAGAAATTAGGCCTGATAAAGACACTTTTGCTGTGCATGCTCTCTGGTTTTTGTGGCATCCCATTCTGTGACAACACCAGCCTCTATTTAATAGCATAATAACCATTTGCACTTATTCTCATAGAAATTAGGCCTGATAAAGACACTTTTGCTGTGCATGCTCTCTGGTTTTTGTGGCATCCCATTCTGTGACAACACCAGCCTCTATTTAATAGCATAATAACCATTTGCACTTATTCTCATAGAAATTAGGCCTGATAAAGACACTTTTGCTGTGCATGCTCTCTGGTTTTTGTGGCATCCCATTCTGTGACAACACCAGCCTCTATTTAATAGCATAATAACCATTTGCACTTATTCTCATAATAATTAGGCCTGATAAAGACACTTTTGCTGTGCATGCTCTCTGGTTTTTGTGGCATCCCATTCTGTGACTACACCAGCCTCTATTTAATAGCATAATAACCATTTGCACTTATTCTCATAGAAATCAGGCCTGATAAAGACACTTTTGCTGTGCATGCTCTCTGGTTTTTGTGGCATCCCATTCTGTGACAACACCAGCCTCTATTTAATAGCATAATAACCATTTGCACTTATTCTCATAGAAATTAGGCCTGATAAAGACACTTTTGCTGTGCATGCTCTCTGGTTTTTGTGGCATCCCATTCTGTGACAACACCAGCCTCTATTTAATAGCATAATAACCATTTGCACTTATTCTCATAGAAATCAGGCCTGATAAAGACACTTTTGCTGTGCATGCTCTCTGGTTTTTGTGGCATCCCATTCTGTGACAACACCAGCCTCTATTTAATAGCATAATAACCATTTGCACTTATTCTCATAGAAATCAGGCCTGATAAAGACACTTTTGCTGTGCATGCTCTCTGGTTTTTGTGGCATCCCATTCTGTGACAACACCAGCCTCTATTTAATAGCATAATAACCATTTGCACTTATTCTCATAGAAATCAGGCCTGATAAAGACACTTTTGCTGTGCATGCTCTCTGGTTTTTGTGGCATCCCATTCTGTGACAACACCAGCCTCTATTTAATAGCATAATAACCATTTGCACTTATTCTCATAGAAATTAGGCCTGATAAAGACACTTTTGCTGTGCATGCTCTCTGGTTTTTGTGGCATCCCATTCTGTGACAACACCAGCCTCTATTTAATAGCATAATAACCATTTGCACTTATTCTCATAGAAATTAGGCCTGATAAAGACACTTTTGCTGTGCATGCTCTCTGGTTTTTGTGGCATCCCATTCTGTGACAACACCAGCCTCTATTTAATAGCATAATAACCATTTGCACTTATTCTCATAGAAATTAGGCCTGATAAAGACACTTTTGCTGTGCATGCTCTCTGGTTTTTGTGGCATCCCATTCTGTGACAACACCAGCCTCTATTTAATAGCATAATAACCATTTGCACTTATTCTCATAGAAATTAGGCCTGATAAAGACACTTTTGCTGTGCATGCTCTCTGGTTTTTGTGGCATCCCATTCTGTGACAACACCAGCCTCTATTTAATAGCATAATAACCATTTGCACTTATTCTCATAATAATTAGGCCTGATAAAGACACTTTTGCTGTGCATGCTCTCTGGTTTTTGTGGCATCCCATTCTGTGACTACACCAGCCTCTATTTAATAGCATAATAACCATTTGCACTTATTCTCATAGAAATTAGGCCTGATAAAGACACTTTTGCTGTGCATGCTCTCTGGTTTTTGTGGCATCCCATTCTGTGACAACACCAGCCTCTATTTAATAGCATAATAACCATTTGCACTTATTCTCATAGAAATCAGGCCTGATAAAGACACTTTTGCTGTGCATGCTCTCTGGTTTTTGTGGCATCCCATTCTGTGACAACACCAGCCTCTATTTAATAGCATAATAACCATTTGCACTTATTCTCATAGAAATTAGGCCTGATAAAGACACTTTTGCTGTGCATGCTCTCTGGTTTTTGTGGCATCCCATTCTGTGACAACACCAGCCTCTATTTAATAGCATAATAACCATTTGCACTTATTCTCATAGAAATCAGGCCTGATAAAGACACTTTTGCTGTGCATGCTCTCTGGTTTTTGTGGCATCCCATTCTGTGACAACACCAGCCTCTATTTAATAGCATAATAACCATTTGCACTTATTCTCATAGAAATTAGGCCTGATAAAGACACTTTTGCTGTGCATGTTCTCTGGTTTTTGTGGCATCCCATTCTGTGACAACACCAGCCTCTATTTAATAGCATAATAACCATTTGCACTTATTCTCATAGAAATTAGGCCTGATAAAGACACTTTTGCTGTGCATGCTCTCTGGTTTTTGTGGCATCCCATTCTGTGACTACACCAGCCTCTATTTAATAGCATAATAACCATTTGCACTTATTCTCATAGAAATTAGGCCTGATAAAGACACTTTTGCTGTGCATGCTCTCTGGTTTTTGTGGCATCCCATTCTGTGACAACACCAGCCTCTATTTAATAGCATAATAACCATTTGCACTTATTCTCATAGAAATCAGGCCTGATAAAGACACTTTTGCTGTGCATGCTCTCTGGTTTTTGTGGCATCCCATTCTGTGACAACACCAGCCTCTATTTAATAGCATAATAACCATTTGCACTTATTCTCATAGAAATTAGGCCTGATAAAGACACTTTTGCTGTGCATGCTCTCTGGCTTTTGTGGCATCCCATTCTGTGACAACACCAGCCTCTATTTAATAGCATAATAACCATTTGCACTTATTCTCATAGAAATCAGGCCTGATAAAGACACTTTTGCTGTGCATGCTCTCTGGTTTTTGTGGCATCCCATTCTGTGACAACACCAGCCTCTATTTAATAGCATAATAACCATTTGCACTTATTCTCATAGAAATTAGGCCTGATAAAGACACTTTTGCTGTGCATGCTCTCTGGTTTTGTGGCATCCCATTCTGTGACAACACCAGCCTCTATTTAATAGCATAATAACCATTTGCACTTATTCTCATAGAAATCAGGCCTGATAAAGACACTTTTGCTGTGCATGCTCTCTGGTTTTTGTGGCATCCCATTCTGTGACAACACCAGCCTCTATTTAATAGCATAATAACCATTTGCACTTATTCTCATAGAAATTAGGCCTGATAAAGACACTTTTGCTGTGCATGCTCTCTGGTTTTTGTGGCATCCCATTCTGTGACAACACCAGCCTCTATTTAATAGCATAATAACCATTTGCACTTATTCTCATAGAAATTAGGCCTGATAAAGACACTTTTGCTGTGCATGCTCTCTGGTTTTTGTGGCATCCCATTCTGTGACAACACCAGCCTCTATTTAATAGCATAATAACCATTTGCACTTATTCTCATAGAAATTAGGCCTGATAAAGACACTTTTGCTGTGCATGCTCTCTGGTTTTTGTGGCATCCCATTCTGTGACAACACCAGCCTCTATTTAATAGCATAATAACCATTTGCACTTATTCTCATAGAAATTAGGCCTGATAAAGACACTTTTGCTGTGCATGCTCTCTGGTTTTTGTGGCATCCCATTCTGTGACAACACCAGCCTCTATTTAATAGCATAATAACCATTTGCACTTATTCTCATAGAAATCAGGCCTGATAAAGACACTTTTGCTGGGCATAGCACTACTGGTCCCAGCCAGGTCCACTTCTTTTTTTGGGGCATCCCATTCTGTGACTAAAGCAGCCTCTGTTTAAGACCATATAACCATTTGCTCTTATTATATTTGAAATTTGCCTGATAAAGACACTTTTGCTGGGCATAGCACTACTTGTCCCTGCCAGGGCATCCCATTCTGTGACTAAAGCAGCCTCTGTTTAAGACCATATAAGCATTTGCTCTTATTATATTTGAAATTAGCCTGATAAAGACACTTTTGCTGGGCATAGCACTACTTGTCCCTGCCAGGGCATCCCATTCTGTGACTAAAGCAGCCTCTGTTTAAGACCATATAACCATTTGCTCTTATTATATTTGAAATTAGCCTGATAAAGACACTTTTGCTGGGCATAGTACTACTGGATCTTTTTTGGGGGCATCCCATTCTGTGACTAAAGCAGCCTCTGTTTAAGACCATATAACCATTTGCTCTTATTATATTTGAAATTAGCCTGATAAAGACACTTTTGCTGGGCATAGTACTACTGGATCTTTTTTGGGGGCATCCCATTCTGTGACTAAAGCAGCCTCTGTTTAAGACCATATAACCATTTGCTCTTATTATATTTATATTATAAGACACTTTTGCTGGGCATAGGCTTACTGCTGCCTGCCAGGTGCACTTCTGTTGAGGCATCCCATTCTGTAACATAGCATACCCCTCTTTATTTACACTAAGCAGCTCTCTTATTTACACTAAGCAGGCCTGTTGGAGGCTGAGTGTTACTGCTCACTTTTGGTGTGCATTATATTCTGTTTCATATAGACCCACCGCTGCCCGGGGGATCTTAAAATATCACCTACTACCACGCCAGTTAGACTATGTCGGGCAGACAAGTGCCTGGAAGTGAAAAGAGGAGTGTCAGAGGCCAAGATTCCGCAGGCAGAGCTCGCATCAGACTGGGGGCCAGTAGCAGCAGGAGTCACGCTGAGAGACCTAATCTGCCAGTATCTGCTAGCGGTCGGGTCTCCACCAGTAACGCATCTGCCGTGGTAGATTGGTTGACGCGCTCATCAACAACATCATCACAACTTACGTCTGAGACCCCCAGTCTAGGGTCGGTAGGTTCCTCTGACACAACCCTGAGTTGGCATGCCCCGAGAGCAGTCCCTGTCCTCCCATTGCCTCTGTCCTACGCCGTTCCCTCCCCCTGCGACGTATCCTATGCTTTGGGTTCAGCTCCACTCTTTAGTGAGGAGGACGATCAGATACAGGAGGACAGTCAGCAGCTACTGCCCAGCCAAGAAATGGAGGTGGCTTCTTTAGCTAGGCAGACAAATAGTGATGTGGACAGTGTCGTGGGTGCTGCGAGCGTTCCAGCTCCTGCGCCAGACACTGTTGACGAATCCACGAACATCAGTGACGTACAGCCACAACTCGGTGATGATGATGATGATGACGATGAAGCCGATCGCACTTGGGAGCCGGGTGATGAAGGGGCTTCATCGTCATCATCAGGAGAAGAGGGGCGCAGGTTGCCCCGGAGTCAGCAGCTGAGGCAGCAAGGTGGTAGCAGTCAGCATGGGGGCACAATTCCAAAGGCTGGAGCCGGCCGGGGCCGGGGTAGAGCACCTGCTGTGCGGCAGTCTACCTTATCGGGAGGTAGTGGAGCAGGGGTTCCTGGAGTTGGCAACAGCAGCAGTGAATCAGTGAGGCCAGGGGGTGGGAAAAGTAGCTACTCGGCAGTGTGGCAGTTTTTCCTGAGGCATCCGCAGGAGGGTAACATGGCCACATGCAAGATATGTAGGCAAAAGGTGAAGCGTGGCCAGGGTCCAAATGTTGGCACCACGGCCCTGCGTCAACATATGATGCGTCACCATAAAACGACCTAGGAGAACCGAGGCTCCCAAGGGGTGGTCCAGTCTGCTTCCTCACCAAGTGAACTCCCAATTTCTGCCAGCCAAGGCTCCAGCACCTCAGCCGAAGGCAGCTGTGCGTCATACCCATCCTCTGTCGCTCCTGCTCCTCCTCCTCCTCCAAGTCATGCATCCCGCCAGCAATCCATCAGCGAAGCCATGTCCAAGAGACAGCAGTATGCGCCCACTCATCCTACGGCGCAGAAGCTGAATGTGCTCCTGTCCAAGTTGCTGGTGCTGCAGTCGCTCCCTTTTCAGGTGGTGGAATCTGCACCTTTCAGAGAACTGATGGCTTGTGCCGAGCCGAGGTGGAGAGTCCCAAGCCGTCATTTCTTTGCCAAGAAGGCAGTACCAGCGCTGCACACTTTTGTTGAACAGAAGGTGGGCCAGTCCTTGAGCCTGTCGGTGTGTAGCAAAATACATGGCAGCGCCGACATCTGGAGCTGTAACTACGGTCAGGGGCAGTACATGTCGTTTACGGCCCACTGGGTGAATGTGGTCCCTTTGCAGCAGCAACTTGGACAGGTCACGCCGCTTCGGCCTCCGCGCTCTCTGCCCATTGGGCCTGTGACACCGTGCGACTCGGCCTCCTCATCCTCCGCCATCTCCTCACCCTCCACTGTAGGCTCAAGTCTCAGTGCCCCTCCAGTCTACCATGTGTGCAGGGCACGGAGGTGTCACGCAGTGCTTCACATGGTTTGTCTTGGCGAACGGAGTCACACAGGGGAGGAACTGCTTAAATGTATTCATCAGGAAATCCAAACATGGCTTACTCCGAGAAAACTTAAAATGGGAATCATGGTTACCGACAATGGGAAGAACATTTTGTCTGAGCTGCGCCAAGGAAGCCTGACCCATGCCCCCTGCATGGCTCACGTCTTCAATCTGGTTGTCAAGCGGTTTCTGAAGTGTTCCCCCCATCTGCAGGACATCCTAACAACTTCAAGGAAACTTTGCATGCACTTCAGCCACTCCTACACCGCCAAACACACCCTTCTTGAGCTACAGCGTCAGAATGGTATCCCCCAACATAGTCTGATTTGCGATGTTTCCACCCGTTGGAATTCCACCCTTCACATGTTGGACCGATTATATGAACAGAGAAAAGCCATCACGGATTTCCTGATGATCCAAGCAGATAGGGGGACTCCCCTGTGTAACTTCAATGTCAACCAGTGGCAGCTCATACGTGACACCTGCCGTTTGCTCAGGCCCTTTGAGGAAGCCACTTTATTTGTCAGTCGGCAGGATTACGGGATGAACGACGTGATTCCACTGCTTCATGTACTACAGCACATGTTGGAAACCATGGCTGGTCAGGGCACTGGAGACATGGCGTTTACATCTTACGGCCACATGAACCCCGTTGGAGCTGAACTGGAGGAGGAGGAGGAAGAGGAGGAGGAGGAGTTGCCCAGCGAAACACAGTTTAGGCTTGGCGAAATGGCTGGTTTATCTAGTCAGCGGACAGGAGAGGAGGAGCAGGAGCAGCCAGAGGAGCTAGAGGTTTTTGAGGAAGGCGAGACAGAGGACCCGGGCACACCGTGGCAGTATGCAGTGGAGATGGAGACAGGTAGTCCATCCGAGTCACTTGCGCAAATGGCACGAAGCATGCTCACGTGCTTGCGTAGTGACCCCAGAATTGTTTCCATCTGTCGGCGGGATGACTTCTGGCTGTCCACCTTATTGGACCCTCGCTTCCGGCACAAAATGGGGGCATTTTTTAAACCCACCGAGAGGGAGGACAAACTCAACTACTACAAAGACATTCTACGTAGGCAGTTGGCCGATGCCTATCTGCGCCATGGTCCATACTCTCGCAGGTCTGACTCGAGGGGACCTCTGCGCTCACCTTCCACTGCCATGGCCGCTGGGGGGGTTGGCAGGAGCAGCAGCAGCAGCTCCATCAGCAGCAGCAGCCTCAGTCTTCAGTCGCTAATGAGTAGCTTTCTACACCCGCATAGTGAGGCTACTCATGAGCAGCAGGAAGACCTGGAGCAGGACCTCAACCAGCAGGTCATGTCATACTTTGACATGACCATGCCAACACACCTTGAGGATCCGCTGGACTTCTGGGCAGCCAAACTTGATTTGTGGCCGCAACTAGCAGAGTTTGCCCTGGAAAAGCTGTCCTGCCCGGCAAGTAGCGTGCCATCTGAGCGGGTGTTTAGTGCGGCGGGGGCCATAGTTACGGCGAGGAGAACTCGTCTGTCAACTAAAAATGTGGAGAGACTCACCTTTGTCAAAATGAATCAGGGATGGATCAGCCAGGATTTCCACCCACCAATGCCTGATGCATGTGACTAGATTCAGCATGGTGCCACGTTTTACACTTTCCAAATGGTGCAAAACATATTTATGTCTTTAGGCCATTTTTTGGGCTCCTGCTGCTGCTGCTGCCAACTTCTGCCAACTCCAGGGTGTGATTCATCCAATTGTTGGGCTCCTGAAGCCAACCCCAGTGTCACTTTAAAGTAATATTTGGGCTCCTGCTGCTGCTGCTGCTGTCAACTCCTGCCAACTCCAGGGTGTGATTCATCCAATTTTTGGGCTCCTGAAGCCAACTCCAGTGTATATTTGGGCTCCTGCTGCTGCTGCTGCCAACTCCAGGGTGTGATTGATCCAATTTTTGGGCTCCTGAAGCCAACTCCAGTGTATATTTGGGCTCCTGCTGCTGCTACTGTCAACTCCTGCCAACTCCAGGGTGTGATTCATCCAATTTTTGGGCTCCTGAAGCCAACTCCAGTGTATATTTGGGCTCCTGCTGCTGCTGCTGCCAACTTCTGCCAACTCCAGGGTGTGATTCATCCAATTTTTGGGCTCCTGAAGCCAACTCCAGTGTATATTTGGGCTCCTGCTGCTGCTGCTGCCAACTCCAGGGTGTGATTCATCCAATTTTTGGGCTCCTGAGGCCAACCCCAGGGTCTCTTTAATGTAATATTTGGGCTCCTGCTGCTGCTACTGTCAACTCCTGCCAACTCCAGGGTGTGATTCATCCAATTTTTGGGCTCCTGAAGCCAACTCCAGTGTATATTTGGGCTCCTGCTGCTGCTGCTGCCAACTTCTGCCAACTCCAGGGTGTGATTCATCCAATTTTTGGGCTCCTGAAGCCAACTCCAGTGTATATTTGGGCTCCTGCTGCTGCTGCTGCCAACTCCAGGGTGTGATTCATCCAATTTTTGGGCTCCTGAGGCCAACCCCAGGGTCTCTTTAATGTAATATTTGGGCTCCTGCTGCTGCTGCTGCTGCTGTCAACTCCTGCCAACTCCAGGGTGTGATTCATCCAATTTTTGGGCTCCTGAAGCCAACTCCAGTGTATATTTGGGCTCCTGCTGCTGCTGCTGCTGCCAACTTCTGCCAACTCCAGGGTGTGATTCATCCATTTTTTGGGCTCCTGAAGCCAACTCCAGTGTATATTTGGGCTCCTGCTGCTGCTGCTGCCAACTCCAGGGTGTGATTCATCCAATTTTTGGGCTCCTGAAGCCAACTCCAGTGTATATTTGGGCTCCTGCTGCTGCTACTGTCAACTCCTGCCAACTCCAGGGTGTGATTCATCCAATTTTTGGGCTCCTGAAGCCAACTCCAGTGTATATTTGGGCTCCTGCTGCTGCTGCTGCCAACTTCTGCCAACTCCAGGGTGTGATTCATCCAATTTTTGGGCTCCTGAAGCCAACTCCAGTGTATATTTGGGCTCCTGCTGCTGCTGCCAACTCCAGGGTGTGATTCATCCAATTTTTGGGCTCCTGAGGCCAACCCCAGGGTCTCTTTAATGTAATATTTGGGCTCCTGCTGCTGCTACTGTCAACTCCTGCCAACTCCAGGGTGTGATTCATCCAATTTTTGGGCTCCTGAAGCCAACTCCAGTGTATATTTGGGCTCCTGCTGCTGCTGCTGCCAACTCCAGGGTGTGATTCATCCAATTTTTGGGCTCCTGAGGCCAACCCCAGGGTCTCTTTAAAGTAATATTTGGGCTCCTGCTGCTGCTGCTGCTGTCAACTCCTGCCAACTCCAGGGTGTGATTCATCCAATTTTTGGGCTCCTGAAGCCAACTCCAGTGTATATTTGGGCTCCTGCTGCTGCTGCTGCCAACTTCTGCCAACTCCAGGGTGTGATTCATCCAATTTTTGGGCTCCTGAAGCCAACTCCAGTGTATATTTGGGCTCCTGCTGCTGCTGCTGCCAACTTCTGCCAACTCCAGGGTGTGATTCATCCAATTTTTGGGCTCCTGAAGCCAACTCCAGTGTATATTTGGGCTCCTGCTGCTGCTGCTGCCAACTCCAGGGTGTGATTCATCCAATTTTTGGGCTCCTGAGGCCAACCCCAGGGTCTCTTTAAAGTAATATTTGGGCTCCTGCTGCTGCTGCTGCTGTCAACTCCTGCCAACTCCAGGGTGTGATTCATCCAATTTTTGGGCTCCTGCTGCTGCCAACTCCAGTGTCTCTTTAAAGCAATGTTTGGGCTCCTTCTGCCCCTCATAGTGATGCCACTTCAACTCTCTGCAATTGTGCTGCTCTGCGATTCTATTAGCGATGCCTCTGATCTGCATGTGATATTTCTTCAAAGTATTATTTAACTAACTCAGCACGCATCCTGTGCGTGTTACAGCAAGGCAGAATGGTTTACAACCCTATTGAGGCTCTAGGAGGCTCAGAAATAGCCGTTTTTAATAGCGATTCGTCGCGAATTTATTCGGGTCGAAACGATTTTTGTTGGAAAATTCGGCGAATCAGTCGAATCGAATTTTTCAAAAGTTCGCTCATCTCTATTGGGTATCATTCTGTTCGGCAGATGTTGCTTTTTCAGATTATACTTGTTTTTTTAGGAAAATGTGGCTTTGATTCTGCTTTTTTATCCTTTTTTAGGGAACCTCTTTGCAATCAAAGAATACATTGAGGGATTACTTCTAGAAAACTGTGGCCACATTAACAAGCCTGGTACAAATAGAAAGCCTGAGGTGTGTACTTCCAGAGAATATATGGTTTGTGGGGGGTATTTCAAATGTAAAGGGTTGTTTTTCTGGAAAAACTGCAAGGTGCGCATAGCGCATGTCACAGTTGTATTTTTTCTGAAAATCCCCTAAAGCTCTGTTTCAGTTTGGGGGAGTCTCCGGGGCAGGAAAAGGTGTCTACCTATACATATGTGGTACCGCTGTAACTGTGAGAAATTGGGGTTTCACACGCAATAAGATTTTATTGACAAACTTACATTTTTTATTACAAAAAAACACTACAAATTGTAAAAAATAGATTTTTTTTATTTTTTTGCACATATTTCGCCAAAAAAATATTGAGAATACACCTAAAAAATGACAAACAAGACATTTCAATGGTAAAGCTCAGACTCTGCTGAAAAAAACAATATATCATTTTCCTGGGAAATCCCTGGAAATCCATTAAAAAATCACATTTGAACATGGGGAGTGCAAAATAGTGCAAAATGGTCTGGCAACAGAGTGTGACAAAAACTCCAGGTAGGCTGGCACTTAAAGGGTTAATCACATCAGCGGGAAAGGGATACCTCCTGTCCCAACACCCCAGGTAGCTTACTAGGGCGTTCCCACTCCTTGAGCACCAGATAATTAAAGTGGTTCTGCTCAGGGAACTCCAAGCGTGATTTAACAGAATGGAAAAGCTCACCCTGCTGCTGCGGAGCCACGGCAGGAGGGGAAATACAAAGCACTTCAAAAATGTGAGTCAATAACCTGTCAGTGTCATCTGAGGACCATGGGTCTTCTCCAAAAGGAGACCCGGTACCACCATATAACTTAGACTGTTCCTCAGAGGATTCTGAATCAGAGAATAATTCCCCTTCCTCGGGGGGGTAAAAGCCAGACAATGAGTAAAGTCGTAGCGGAGGACCCAGGCTGCAGCGCAAGTACATGTTGGGTACAGGTCAAACACACCCTGACACCGTCACTAACAGGGGATACCCCACACGCAACACACAGCTGGGCTTGTCCCGAAGGAACCCCAAGCACATCGTCCCTGGAAGCCTCCATATGGTGATTTAGATACAGGCGTAACGGCCAGTACAGAGACACAGCTAGCAATAGCCACCCTTTTTGGGATGCCCTCCAAAGCCCGCTAGGGAAAGTGGGGAAACCACAGTCAGAGGTGACCCGTCTGCAAGACACAATAAGCACACAATAAACAGCGTATACATAGTAAAGCAATATAACGTATAACATATAATATGACAGATCGCTCAGAGACCAGACCGCGTCGCATCACCACAAGAACGGGGCCACAAAATGGCGCCAGCAGCAGTACCGAGAGGGGCGGACTGTGAGAGTATGACGCAAAACGCGTCAAACCGCGGTTCCCGCCCCCCAAAAGAGCGCGAAACTGTGATGACGTAAGATGCCAGCGCCATGACAGTAACCTAAAAAATACATAGCGCCAACCACCACGGAGCGCCGTACAAAGGTCCGCACACACCAAAAAAGCACACAAATACAGCCCCCTGGGCGCCCCCTACCCACCGAGCGGGCCACAACAAGAGTCGCGCCCAACTTTTAGAGGGGAAGGGAGAAGGGTGAAGGGTGAAGGGAGACCTGAACCTTTGGTACAGGTCTTGCGGCCCGGAGCCGAGCTCCTTCAGCACCTGACCCTAGTGCTGTCCTACCTTCACCCGAACCGTCAGCCGAGGCTGGGAGGCAATGGGTCCAGAACGGGTGGAAATAAGCCTGCAGGGCCCTAGGCTTCAAAAGCCCCACTCCCTGCGCAGTAGAGAGCCATCTTCTATCTTCGCAGTCCAGACTGCAGAGAAACACTGGAAATTGGTGGGAGGTACTTGGCTATTTATGGGGCCGGGAGTGGCCACAAGTCTTTCTGCAGTCCACTGCGCCACCTTGTGGCGGAATAACCAGACGTAAGGAATTACTGGAAAAGGACGTGCTGTATACTTGGAAAATAAGAGCAGTCTATGAGGAACGTGTTTGGATGTCCATGCTAATAACGCATAGCATACTCTCGTTGCACACTACTTGGTATATGCATATAATCCGTAATCTGTGACGTCATTTAGCCACACGTTACCTATGATGTTGTAGGTCTAGGATGTATTGTGGTACACATCTGACATTTAATCTTCATTGCAATTTGCCCGTAAATGTTGGAGGATATACAGCTAGTGCTGTTTATATTTTGTGTGAGTTCATCTTGTTACATATGTTCTCAGTTGTGGAGTACAAAAATTACCTAATACGTTCTGATGTAGACTGTTTTCTTTACAGACCATCTGGAGCAATGTTTGCCTTTTTTTGGTTTCTTGCCATCTTCCTTTTTAATACGGAGCACCATGTTAAACACTACTATACTATAAGTGGAAGTTAAGTCTCCAAAGTTCTCCCCCGACCCTGACTCTCTCTCAAGACGCGGTGGCAGTATTGGGGGGCAGGATGACAAAAAAATACAATTCTGTGATTACTCACCTGTAGAATTGGTATTATGAGTATACAGTACGTCCTGCTCCAAATCTAATACTTACACTTGGGATATACTCCGCCAGATGGCGCTGGACTGCAGAGACATCGAAAATAGGCTCCTCCCAGCCCCTCAAATACCCAGGGACCTCCCACAAATCCCCAGCATTGAAAAGCAGTTAATGAGAAGCCGGGAGAATTAAACAATCCAAACTATCAACTATAACAATGATAACAATCACCATACAGGGGATCCAAGAAAATGCAAAACAAGGGTGGGTTGGAGCAGGACGTACTGTATACTCATAATACCAATTCTACAGGTGAGTAATCACAGAATTGCATTATTCTTAGTATACAGTACGTCCAGCTCCAAATCTAATACTTACACTTGGGACATCCAATAGCAGTGTCTATAAAGTAGGGTGGGATCCCCAATAAAAATCAACAGCAGACAATTTAAACCACTGCCGCCTGCAGAACCTTTCAGCCAAAAGCAGCATCAGCTGAGGCCCTAACATCAACCTTGTAAAACTTTGAAAAGGTATGAACAGAAGACCAAGTAGCGGCCTTGCAAACTTGTTCAACAGAAGCCTGGTGCTGAAAAGCCCAAGAGGCACCAATAGCACAAGTGGAATCAGCAGTAAGGCGGAAGGGAGGATTCTTCCCTTAGCAGAGTAGGCCTGAATCACAGCCTGACGAATCCACTTGCTGATAGTAGACTTGGCAGGAGCCAAACCCTTCCTAGGACCAGAAGGGACCACAAAAAGAGCATCATTTTTCCTGAAAGGTGCAGTAGCCACCAGATAGTACTTCAGACACCTAACCACATCCAAAGAGTGCAAAACCCTCTCCTTAGCATTGCTAGGATTAGGGCACAAAGAAGAAAGAACAATATCCTGATTCAAATGAAAGACAGACACTACCTTAGGCAGAAAGTCAGGTTTGAAACGAAACACCACCTTGTCCTGGTGTCTCTCATAGTAGGGGGGGCTGAATGGAAAGCGCCGCCAACTCAGACACACGCCTGACAGAAGTGATAGCCACCAGAAATACAACCTTGAGCGTAAGAATGGCCAAGGTAGCATCCTGCACAGGTTCAAAGGGAGCACCCTGCAAGGCTGACAGAACCAAGTTCAGATCCCAAACAGGCACCATAGGTTTACGTGGGGGACGCACATGAGTGACCCCCTGGAAAAAAGTCCTGATCAGAGGGTGCTGAGCACAGGACTTCTGGAAGAAAATAGCCAGGGCAGAAACCTGACCCTTCAGAGTACTGAGTTGGAGCCCCATCTCCAACCCATGCTGCAGGAACTCCAGAATCCTGGGAATAGAGAACACACGACAGGGAAGAGACTTAGACTCACACCAGTCAATGTAGGCACGCCAAACCCTGTAATAAATGGAAGAGGAAGACTTCTTCCTAGCTTTAATCAAAGTATCCACAACTGAGGAAGACAGCCCCTTCTCCATCAAGATGGAGGTTTCAGCAGGAACGCCAGAGTTTGTAAATTGGGATGGCGTAGTGAGCCCTGAGTGAGCAGATCTGGCACCAAGGACAGAGCGTACTGATCTACTGCCAGCTGTACCACGTCTGCGAACCACACTCTTCTTGGCCACCTGGGGGCCACCAGAATTGCTGGCACCCCTTCCAGAGCAATCTTGCGCAGAACCCTGCCCAGCAGGGGGATTGGAGGGAAGACATACAGGAACTGAAAGTCCTGCCATGACATTGCTAGCGCATCCGAGGTCAATGCCAGAGGATTCTGGGACAGAGAGACAAAAGCTGGGAGCTTGTGATTGTGGCGGGACGCAAACAGATCCACATCTGGTTGGCCCCAATGGTGACACAGAGATTGAAACACCCTGCTGCATAGGGACCAGGCAATTTTCCACCCCCGAGATGTACACAGCTGATATGCAGGGGACATTGGCCTCCGCCCAAGTCAGGATCAGAGACGCTTCCTGGAGGGCCCCCTTGCTCCGGGTCCCTCCCTGATGATTGATGGAGGCAACTGCCGTCTTGTTGTCCGAGCGCACCTGAACAGGCAGGCCCCGAAGGTGAGTAGTCAAGTGAGCCAGAACTAGCCTGATCGCCCGCAGTTCCAAGACATTGATAGGTGTGTGGGCCTCCTGAGGGCCCCACCTCCCCTGGAACCGCAGGGACTTCCAGAAACCCCCCCAACCTGACAGACTGGCATCCGTGGTGACCATCTCCCAGGAAGGGGCAAGAAAGGATCTGCCCCCCAAAAGGTTCCTTGAGTCCATCCACCACGAGAGGGACCTCCTGACAAGGGGGGAGAGCACACAGACCCTGTCGCTGGGTCCTTGTCCCATACTGACAATAGGTGAAGTTGCAGAGGCCTCAAGTGGAACTGAGCATAAGGGACCGCTTCAAAGCATGCCACCATCAGGCCCACCAGCTGCATCCCCTGCCTGATGGAGGGATGGGGACAAGCTAGGAGGGACTGAGCCTGTGCAATCAGACTGTCCACCTTCTGTTGAGGAAGGAAGATCCTTGCCTGAACTGTATCCAGATTCATTCCTAGGAATGGAGTTACCAAGGAAGGGGACAGTGAGGACTTGGGGTGGTTGATCACCCATCCAAATGACTCCAGAGTGGACACCACCAGCTTAGTATCCAACTCTGCCTGATGTAGAGACTGGGAAGTGATGAGAATGTCGTCCAGATAGGGAAGCACGTGGACGCCCTGACATCTGAGCAGAGACATCACGCCAGCCAGCACCTTGGTGAACACCCTGGGAGCTGAAGTGAGGCCGAAGGGCAAGGCCACAAACTGGTAGTGTTGATCCATCAGAGCGAACCTGAGGAACCTTTGATGACCTGGGAACACAGGAATATGAAGATAAGCATCTTTGATGTCCACAGAAGTCATGAAATCCCCTTGGCGCAGGGAACTGATGGCAGAGCGCCATCCATGCGAGTTTCCATGCGAAAGCACCTACCCCTGACAAACTTGTTGAGGATCTTTAAGTCCAGGATGGGCCTGACTGAACCATCTTTTTTGGGTACTGAATAGGTTGGAATAAAAGCCCTTGCCTTTCTCTCTTAAGGGGACCTGGCAGATGACCCCCAGCTCCAGGAGGCCTTGCACTGCTTGCACTAGCTCCTGAGCTGACACAGGGTCCTGAGGAATCCGGGATCTGATGAATCTTGGAGGGGGATCGGCAGCAAACTCCAACTTTTAACCGGAGGACACTACCTCCTGAATCCACCGGTCTGAGACATGAAGCCTCCAGACGTGAGCGAAGTGCTGCAGCCGTCCCCCCGCCCGGATGGGTGAGGGCACCTCATCATGCCTGAGGGGGCTTGGGAGAGGATTTTGCTTTGGGACCCCAGGAGGAGCCAGGATGTCCACGTCCTCCGCCTCTACCCCAGAAATCTCCCCGGGCCCCAGGAAAGCAAACCCCCCTTCCCTGTCTTGCACCACGGTAAGGGGAGGAGAAGGAACCCTGACTCCGAAAGGGCCGAGATTGCCGCCTGCGCTGGGGTAACCTACCTCCCTTAGCAAAAAGGTCCAGGCGGTCCCCAAACAGGCACAGTCCTTTAAAGGGAAACCCAGTGAGGGCCTTCTTGGCAGCGTTGTCAGCAGCGGCGTATAGTCACCACAAGGGCAGAAGTTCTGGCACACATTCTGATGGTGTCATCCAATGCTGAGAGGACAAAATTTACAAAAACATCACAACTGGAGAGTGCATTAAACACCTCACAAGGCAAATCATCAGGGGCACTATCAAGCATATTTCTGATAAGGGTTCTAGTGGCCACAGCAGTAATGGCAGAGGCACAGACTGGGCGCAGCGCCGTCCCCGCACATGCAAAGGCGTGGGATGCCAGCTGGTCAATGCGCCGGTCCTCAGCATCCCGCAGGGTAGTAGAGTCAGGGGAATGCATGTTAGGTGTTAGATAGCCCTAGAATCGGGGCATCCACCTCGGGGGGGGGGATGACCAACATTTAACCACCTCAGCAGGAAAGGGATACTTCCTATCCCAACTCTTTGGAACCCCGGGAAGTTTACTGGGGCGCTCACATTCCTTGAGCACAAGGTTATGGAAATGTGCCTGCTCGGGAAATTCCAAATGTGATTTTGCTGTATGGAAAAGCTCCCCTCTTTGCCTGTGAGCCTCAACAGGGAGAGAGATGGACAGAACCTCAAAAACCTGGGTCAATAATCTGTCAGTGTCATCCGGGGCCCAGGGGTCAGAGCCAGAATCGTCATGACCCCTTGGTCTCTCATCAGATGAGCCTGAATCAGAAAAGAGCTCCCCTTCATCAGACGGGGTATAGCCACAGAGATTCCAAAACTCCTCAGTTCCCATAGGGAAAACAGTGACATTAGGCGTCAAGTGCCGCTTCTTAGCAGGGGCCTTACGCGCTAAGGACTTAGCAATCAACTGCTCAACAGTAGCCAGTCTAGAAGACACATCAGGCTGAGAATCCCCACTAATATGCAACTCAGCAGGAGTGAGGTTTAAGCTTGGGGGAGTAGGTGAAGTGAAACGAGGTGCAGCCACTGGCAGGCCAGATTGCAATGCAAGCACCTGCTCCGCACAGGGTACACAGACCCGCGCCTTGTCAGCGTCAGCATGAGGCTGCCCACACGCTACACACAGCCGGTCTTGTGCCGAAGGGACCCCGGTTACATTATCCTGGGATGCCTCCATATAGTGATTATAGCGGCACTATACGCCGATAGGGAATAACGCTATATAGCAACCCCGGATGCCCCAATAACAGGGAAGTGGTAGTATTATATTTACAAGGCCTACAAGTTATATACTAATACAGGGCCGGGAGAAGCCAGAAGGGTTCGCCCTGCCTGAAAGACATAAGCAGACAAGACCTGTAAGCACACAGTAACAAAAGTGAAAGCTATAAAGCCACCCGCGAGGGCACTTACGGACCGCGGTAAGTAGGGGTCCGTCGTGCATGGATACAGATGGCGTCGGTATACCTCAAGGGGCGGGCCAGTATCAGCGATGACGCGTAGCGTGCCATAGATGGGCCCCGCCCCCCCGAAGAGCGCAAAGCCGGAATGTGCAAGCAGCCAATGATGGCGCACCAGCACCTGAGGTAATGCCGCCGCCAAGCGAGGAACCAAGTCAGCGCGCTTCAGAATAAATCATTACATCTGGGTAGTAACCTGTAGAGGGCGATATTGCAGAGATGATATGCAAAAATAGGAGCCCCTCCCGGCCCATAAATACCTGGGACCTCCCACTCATTCCCCAGTACAAGACAGAAGTAAAGAGACCAGGAAGAGCCAAATATAAACAGTAAAAAAGGTTCACTGTACAAAGGATCCAGAAAACCAAATAGGGCGGGGTGAAGCGGGGTGTGTGACATACTTATAATACCCATTTTACAGGTCAGTAATCACAAAATGGTATTATTCTAAGTATGTCACACACCCCGCTTCAGAATAAATCATTACATCTGGGACATCCAAAAGCAGTGTCCGTAATGGGTGGGGATCCAAAGAAGGCAATAAAGCACAACCTGCACCACTGCAGCTTGCAGAACTTTGCGGCCAAAACAAAAGCAACCGCTGAGGCCCACACAACAACTTTATAAAACTTGGAAAGGAAGAAATGGAAGACCAAGTAGCAGCCTTGCATACTTGTTCAACAGAAGCCTGGTGCTGAAAAGCCCAAGAAGCTCCAACAGCACGAGTAGAATGAACAGTGACCAAGAAAGAGGAAACCTTCCCCATAGCAGAATAGGCCCCAACAACGGCCTATCGAATCCAAATACTAATGGAAAACCTAGTGGGCGCCAAACCTTTTCTGGCTCGGATCGGAAGGTACCACGAAAAAAAGGGTCCGTCTTACAAACAAAAAAAGAGACGTAGCCACCAAGTAATACTTCACACAACGAACCACGTCCAAGGAGTGTAAGACCCTCTCCTTGTCATAGCCAGTCTCAAGACACAAGGAAGGAAGAACAACATCCTGATTCAAACGGAAAGCAGAACCAGCTTAGGAAGGAAACTGGCTTGAAACGAAAGACCACCTTGACCTAGTGTCTCTCAAAGCAAGGAGCCTGAAAGGACAGAGCCGCCAACACAGAGACACGCCGAACAGAAGAGATAGCCACCAAAAAAGGCCACCTTCTGAGTGAGCATGGAAAGCGCAAAATCCTGCAAGTCTCAAAAGGAGGCCCCTGTAGAGCCGACAGCACCTGAAAACACCCTGCAAAGAAAGGCCCCAGCCTCACACCAATCAATATAGGACCTCCAAGTCCTGCAGTAAAAGTTAGAGAAGACCTCTTCCTTTGAAAGAAGACCACTAGGGCCGAGACCTGCCCCTTCAAAGAACTAAGCTGGAAACCCAAGTCCAGACCATGTGCTAACCAGTGTCTGAATCACAGCATCAGCCAGACCAACACCCTTAAAAATGGAGGTTTCAGCCACGCCGTCAAAGCCAGCGATTGTAAATTGGGGTAACATAGCTGACCTTGAGCGATCAGATCTGGAAACAGAGGCAGCGAACCAAACCTGTCTTGGCCACCTAGGAGCCACCAGGATTGCTGGCGCCTGCCTATCATGGAGAAGGGGGGAAACAAAAACAGAAAACCCCCGATTCCTCCAGACCAGAGACAAGGCGTCCACTGCCAGGGCCAGAAGATCCTGAGACAGAGACAAAAACAGGAAGCTTGTGATTGTGACGGAAGGTAAAGAGATCCACCTCCGTAGTCCCACACTTGTGCAAATGGACCGGAATACCATGGGATTGAGAGACCAGACCCCTCTGCGAGAAGAACTCCTGCTCAGGGAGTCCACCTCCGTGTTCTCCACACCCGGAAAGTAAACAGCTGAGAGCATGGAACATTGTCCTCCGCCCATGCAAGAATCAGAGACACTTCCCTGAGGGCACTCCTGCTGCGAGTCCCTCCTTGGTGATTAAGGTAAGCAACAGCTGTCCGATTGTCCAATCGAACCTGAACCGGCAAACCCTGCAAGGGAGGAGTCAAGCGGGACAGAACCAACCAAATGGC
This sequence comes from Gastrophryne carolinensis, assembly GCA_027917425.1. NCBI lineage: Eukaryota > Metazoa > Chordata > Amphibia > Anura > Microhylidae > Gastrophryne > Gastrophryne carolinensis. The sequence goes on from CM051244.1 coordinate 86,262,627, forward strand.
CCTCAGCTCCAAGACATTAATGAATGCGTGAGCCTCCTGAGGTCCCCACAGTCCCTGGAACAAATGTTCCTACCAGAAACCCCCCCCCCCCAGCCCGACAGGCTGGCATCCGAGGTGACCGTCCCCCAACAAGGAGTCAGAAAGGATCTGCCCCTTGTCAGATTGCTTGGTTCCAGCCATCACTGAAGAAAGTGCCGAACCCGGGAGGACATCAGAAAAGATTGATCCAGAGACAGTGGACACCTGTCCCAGGCCGCCAAAAATATGGAGCTAAAGAGTCCTCGTGTGAAAACTGAGCAAAGGGAACCGCCTCGAAGGAGGCTACCATCAATCCCACCAATCTCATCCCTAGCCGGAAGGACGGACGAGGATTGGATAGAAGAAGCCAAATCAGATCCTGAACCTTGGGCAGCGGCAGACACACCCTGTTCAGAAGGGTATCCAGAGTCAAGCCCAGAAAGTAGACCTCCCTGGACAGGGAGAGATAAGATATGGGATAGTTGATCACCCAGCCGAACCTCTCCAGAGTTGACACCACCGTTCTGGTGTCTAGCTCCGCCAGAGAAGAGAAGATGCTATTATGAGAAGGTCATCCAAAAACGGCACAATGCAAATGCCCTGAGCTCTGAAAAGGGGCCATCCACCCCGCCAGCACCTTGGTGAACACACCTGGTGCCGAGGGCAGCCCGAAAAGGAGAGCCACAACTGAAAATGCAGATCTCCCACCACAAACCAGAGACTCTCTGGTGAGCCGGGAAAAAAAGGAACATGTAAGTAAGCGTTCCTGATGTCTATGAACGCCATAAAGTCCCCTTGATGAAGAGAACTGATGGCAGACCACACACGGAACAAATTGGATCTGACGAACCTGTTGAGAAGCTTCAGATCCAGGATGGGTCTTATGGAGCCATCCTCCTAGGGAACTGTAAAGAAGTAGGAATAGTAACCCCTGCTTCTCTCCGACAGAGGCACCGGGCAAATGACATCCATGTCCAAAAGGTTCTTCACTACCAACAGGAGCCTCTGCACAGCTCGGGGATCCGAGGGCACTCGAGAACTGAAGCATCTTGGAGGGAGTCAGAACTCTAAACTCCAGCTGTAACCAGAGGAGACCACATCCAGAATCCATCTGTCTGAGACCACTTGAACCCAAACCTGGGAGAAAAGCCGCAGCTTGGCAGCAGGCTAGGGTTTGGAACCCCAGGTGTGACCTGGACGGGCACGACCTCTGCCCCTGTTCCAGGAATCACCTACGACATTAGAGAAGGCCAAACCTCAGCCCGCTCTGGCACCACGAAAGGAAGATTTAAAAGAACCCGCCCCCCCTAAATGGGCGACGCTGCTACTTGCGCTGAGGTAACTCGCCTCCATTCGCCACTGAATCCAATGTTTCTCCAAGCAGACACAACCCTAGGAAGGGTAGCCCAGAAAGAGACTTCTTGGCCGCAATGTTAGCCGCCCAATGGCGCAACCAAACTGCTCGCCGAATAGCCACAAGCAAGGCTGAAGTCCCACTACACATGCAATAGCGTCATCCAAGCCGCCAAAACAAAAGACAAGAATAATGCACACCTCTTAAGGGCTGCAAATTCATTACTGGACAGGTCAAGCCGGGAACCCTCAACAGGGCCCTAACCACGGACCTGGCAGCCACTGTAACAAGCGAAGAAACACAGACCGGCCCAAGCCGAACCCACACTGGCAAAGGCATGGCAAGCCATCTGATCAATGCGGTTATCCTCACCATCCATGAGAGTGGTGGCGTCAGGAGAATGCACAACCGAGGTATTAGACAACCCCAGCACAGGAGCGTCAACCTCAGGAGGAGACGACCAGAGTTTCACTGCGTCCACCGGAAAGGGAAACTTCCTATCCCATTCCTGTAGAACACCAGGAAACTGACTTGCAGAACCGAGCGTGCAACCAAAATCATGAGGGATAACAGCCAGCATGCCCTCAACAGTGCGCCCCAAGCACCACACTCTCACACACACACAACAATGAAAATAAAACAATAAAAGCAATAAAAGCACAAGAGGTAGGGACAGCGCCCCCCCCCCCCCAAGGGACCAGGAGGGGAATCCGCACCACCAAGTGGAGGGAATAATGGCCAGGGACAGGGCATCCCAAACCGGGATCACCAACCCGGAACCACCTACCCCAAATGAGGTCTCACGGGGGAGCATGGCTCCCTAACACACCACGGAGGTGTATCCCACCTTCGCCCGGACCAGATCAGCCAAGGCTGGGAGGCATGATATAGGTTAAGGTAAAGAGGTCCAGGCAGTAATAGGAAAATATGCCGGGGTAACCCGGCTACCTTTCTCCAAGCAGACTGCAAGGAGGAGACATCCATCTTCTGACTTGCTCGCCGACTGCAGAGATGAAAGGTTGGGGAATGAGTGGGAGGTCCCAGGTATTTATGGGCCGGGAGGGGCTCCTTTTTTTGCATATCACCTCTACAATATCGCCCTCTACAGGTTACTACCCAGATGTAATGATTTATTCTGAAGCGGGGTGTGTGACATACTTAAAATACACAGAATGCATAGCATACATATTTACACCCCCCCCCTCTTTTCCCCCGAAGACTACAAGGAGGATGAGGGAGGACAGCGGCCACTTAAACAGGGCCCACCGATGGGCAGGGGCAAGGGGGCACTAGTGCGGGAGGGGCATCCCATAGAGGCTCACCATAAGCCTAAACCGCCTACCCTTTGGTGGGGGATTGCGGTGGAGCAGCGCTCCTAAGCACCTAACAGCAGTGCTGCCTACCTTCACCTAACCAGCGCAGCCAAGGCTGGGGGGCATATTACTAGTGGAACGGGTGGGAATAGTCCTACAGGGCCGCAGGCTAATAGCCCCGCTCACCTGCGAGGAGAGCCATCTTCTTGTCCTTCGCAGTCCAGACTGCAGAGAAAAATACAATTCTGTGAAGTACTCACCTGTAGAATTGGTATTATACGTATACAGTACCTGCGAGTAGAGAGCCATTTCTCGTCCTTCGCAGTGGGGATTTGTGGGAGGTCCCTGGGTATTTGAGGGGCCGGGAGGAGCCTATTTTCGATGTCTCTGCAGTCCAGCGCCACCTGGCAGAGTATATCCCAAGTGTAAGTATTAGATTTGGAGCAGGACTTACTGTATACTAAGAATAAAAAAAGCTTAACTCGCCTGGGATCCAGTGTGGTTCTCCCAGCTTCTGGGCCTACACAGCCTACTTGGACACTTGGAAGTTTTACTGCACTTTTTTCTATCTTCCTCATGTCCTCTATGATGGGAGTGGCAGGGCTGAGTCTTAAATGCACACTGTGTGCCGTGCATTAAATTGAGCTGGGCTTGAGTTTGTGTGTAGGGCTTAATTTTAGCCTATCATTAACAGAGGACATGTTAACTTGACAAAAACCCCATATGAAAGTGGAGTAACACTGGTTGGAAACACCTAATCTAGTGAAAGTTTTAATGGCCTTCTCTGGGCCTGCAACCAATTTGAGTATGAATCGATCCTTGCTGGGCACAAGCACCCATTTATGCTTATTCTGTTCTATGAGGCATATGGGATTGTCCAGCAAGTCAATGGGGGTCATGCTAAATATTTAGTAAAGCAAGTTTAAAGTGGACCAACACCCAGGATTTTGACTATCCTGGGTCTTGGTCCACTTCGGTGGGGCACCCCCGATCGGGGTGCCCCGCTGTGTGAAACCCCCCCGAACTCACCTCTCCTCACGCCGACGGACAAGCCGCGGACAAGCGGCTCCTCCGCCGCCTCCTGCGCGTCCCTCTTGACGCGCGCGTGCCCGCGCCGGCCATTCACAGACTGAGGTAAGGAGTTTGGGGTGTTTGGGGGGGTTTCACCCCGCGGGACATCCCGATCTCGGGGAGGGAGGTGATCGGCCCGGGAATCTTATAGATTCCCGGGCCGATCACCGGTGGGTGTTGGTCCACTTTAACTTTGGGTGTGTTTATGGGTGTGAATTGAAACTCATATCTAAGTGATCTGTTTAACTTAAACACACAAGAAAATGCAATTACAAAATGTTGTTCTAATTTTTCCCCAATAAAATCACCCTTACCAGCAATGGGGCATCTTACAGGTGAGTTCCATAATTTTTCCAATGAGATAAGGATATTTTTTTGAAACTCTCAATAACAACGTCACCCTATTTTGTCTACATAGCCCATAGGGTGCTTGCTTCATCGGAAAAATTATGTACCGCAACTGGAAAAAAAATGAAAAAAACATTTTTATTGCACTAAAAAAAAAATTAACTCTGATGCAATTTTCACCGCACGCCCAAATTTAAAATTGCTTCACAAAACATGACCTCCACATCATATGGCTAGACTAGTTAGGGCACATACCTGTTCTTATCTTATTTTCTTGTTTTTTATTGTCTGTTTAACCACGTCCGGCAAGAGGGATTTAATTTTAGTCATATTTGTTACCTTGTAACATTGTTTTGCAATATTAGTACTCAGAATCCCTTTAAAGCATTGGGTGCCCCCCAACAGGTGCCCCCACGCTATGTCCTGGAGTGCAGATTGATTTAGCTTTTATAAAATGTAGTGTTTTTGCCCTCTTGGTCAGAGAATGTTTTTCACCTGTGTTTTTGAATGCATCTATATTGTTCTTCCATCATTTGAAATAAAATACAGCATCGCCCCTAGTAGGCACCACCACAAACTGGTTCATATAGTTATCTTGCAGCAAGCTGAGGAATGTTATCTACCCGTTTATCACCTTTTTAAACATTTGGGCGCAATAGGCAGCACTTGTGTGTATTTATTAATATACAAATTATGTAATCATTATACCTGGTCCCCTGTTCTGATTTTGATCTGTGTGTGTACTGTAAGCAATTTATTTTATGTAATTTGCGTCGAAGCAGTGGGTATTTTTAGGTTGATTTCAGGCATCTTTTTTTTCGTAGGAGGGCATAATATATTGTTTATGGCTGGTATTTCCCTTTAGGTGGTATAATTACAAAAATAGAAAAGACAAGCAGCTTCTGATATAACAATTTATTGTTCAGACTGATGCTTTATGGTAGCTATCAAACTGCAAAATACAATTGAAATATGTATTCAAGAAGGTTCATAATGAAGAAACAGAGGTATTTGCAAAGCGAAATGACAGCATAATGGGTTGGTAATGGACATTTATGACATAGAAATGCCTAATTCATCCTGTGAAGCTGATATTTTGCTGTCTTGCAGTTCAATGCAATTTGTAATGCTAGAAAGGTATTTGGTAAGCATCAAAACTGCGGCATTCAGAAAAACAAACCAAAAATGGCTGCAGTATAAAAAAAATCTTTTAGGGTTTTAACATTTTTATCAGTTCTGAGACCACTAGAAATGCACAGGCTTCAATGTATTTTCAGCAATATTTAAACATTATTCTGACATAAACTGATCAATGTCTGCAAAGCCATTTAATAGCAAACATAAAGCATACCTCAACATTTTGCATAGAATAATTTCAAACTGTGGGACAGTATAACTGCTTAGCACAGAGGTGCCACACTTAGCACCGGCGTATGATCATCAGTGCTAGTCGAAGGCTTCAATGAAATCTTTACTCAGTGCTAAGTTCTGATCCACCTTGCCCAGCAGAATTTTATTGTGACCTGGATGTTCCTTCATCTGTGCTGCATCATTTATTTTTAGGCCGGTGTTCTTTTACCAGGTTTCACTCATTTACTCATTATGACATTGCAGATTCCTATTTAAAGCAGCCAGAAAGTAAAAAATGACTTTAAAGCGATCCAACACCCATTTCATAAAACTGATGCAGGGGTGCATCCTAAATGCTGATGGAGGTGCATGTCCTCTACTACAAGCCAAATTTTTCTTACTTCCTTCCCCACTCACTCAGAGGAAATAGTGCTTGTGCACGTGGTCCAGTGCTGCTCCTAGGCTGGAAACCTGGAAGAGGACTCCAGACCACATGCTAAAAGAATAGGGGGGGGGGGGAGAGTAAGTTAAACTGGCATTGGCTTTTTCCTAACTCCCCAGTTAGTGATGTCCCACTTGCTAATAAGCCCTAGGAAGCTCCAAATTATGTATTAATACTCACCTCCCTGCATTCCATGTGTTCCCTTGTCCAACAGTAACCAACAGAGTGAGATGCATGGGCGTGCACTCACACCTGGTGAGCCCTGAGTGGCTGTGTGGGGTGCAAGAGCAGAAGCTAGGTGAGAAATTAAGCCGGCTTCCTGTGCTTATTAAATAAAAAAGCATCCTAAATCAGGATGCCCTGGTGGTATGGTGTTAAAACATACCTCCGCTGAAAAAAATAGCTTTTTTATAATATGCAGTAGTAACCCCTTTTCTCTATTTTTACAGGGCCTTCCTTAATTTCTACAAATCACTGTGTATTTCCCCACCTCCTTCTTGTAATAATTGTAGAATAAATAAAATAATGAATCGATCTCCAAAACGTGTAGGTGGGTACAGGAACTAGAAGGACTTTTGTCTCTTTAGACTTTAGGTCAACTTAAGGTGTTTCTAAGACCAGCCTTCTAGTCCAGAAGAGAAATGTCAGCTTCAGATAAAGGTGCAGAAAAATGGCCTCTACCACGAAGACACAACAGGAAAGAATAACAGCAAGTAGTGGAAAAATCAGACACAACTCCTTTGTGCTGAAATGGTTTGTGAATAAACCATTTCAGCACAAAGGAGTTAATAAATGTCTTTATATAAGCAGGAGACATCAGAAACTGCAAGTTAGCAGGGGGCCAATCTCGTACAAACCTTTTCATTGTAAAATGAGATATGTATACCTTCCCTTTAACACAATAAAAATATATTAAGCTTTTATACATTTAAATCAAATACATCTGTAGTTCATCAAGTCATACGGTCTTAAATTTTAAATATAATTTTTTTTTTTTCTGGTAGATTGCACCTTCCCACCTACTGGGTGCAAAGCGATTTTATACATTTGCTGGACAATAAAAATACAGATTTACCTTGCTACTGCTAAAACATTTACAAGAAAGATCAGATGTCTGGAGAGACAAACAAGTAAGTTGATGTAAAGGCACCATCATTATTACCCAGAAGGCTAAACAGCAATCAGGTGGCTTAACAGGGGGTAAAGGGTTATTAAAGCTTAACTTCAGCTGGGGAGTGTTGAACTGCCGGATCAAGAAGGAGGTCAGCAATGTAAGCCTCCATGTTGTTTCTTTTACTATGTTAAGGTCTATAGTAAAAAAACAAAAGGTAATTTAACATTTAAGCGATCTAACCCCAATTTATTAGAAATTATTGATCGAACCAGATCGCAGAGGTCATCCTCTGAAAGCCTAGTTATTGCTTAGATTCTCTGCCAGAATACTCTTCTGGGTTTTTGCATGCTGAGAGGTCTCTCGAACATGGGAATACTGGCAGTCAATCAGGGGCCTTGTTCATCTATGCTCATGGATTTAAGTTAGGTCTGAAGAGTACTTTCAAGACTGTTCTCTCAGATTGTGTTTCTTTGCATAACATTTTCTCCATAGTCTGCATACAAACCCTTCAAAAAGCCTAAATTCAAGCAGTGTGCCCCCCCCCCCCCCCCTGAGGTTCCTGATGACAAGGCATTTCCTTTCGGGTATCAGCAGAAAAGCACCCCAAATAGGGATGTCTGGGGTTACTTGCAGGTCTTCTTTAAGGTGCAAAGGCTAAAAACAACCACATGTGCAAAACCTATATCCTGCCATGTTGTACGTTTACAAGTCCATCCAACAGACAGCATTTGAAGCTCTTTTGCCAGTGGCAGCTAAATCCCTAATGCAATTCTATGCATGTTGTGTCTTACTTTTCTCATTCCACTCAGTATTTCCATATTAGAAGAACTTCTATTGTTGCAGACAAGTGTTGCTACATTAACAGGTGTCAGAAAGACAATCTTAGGGCCTAATATTCCACAGTATTAAAACTATAGAAAAGTAAGTTAAATCTTCATGTAAAAGATTTGAAAAAAACATTAATATACCAAGAAAATAAATACAAGGAGCTTTGTTATCCACCACATTTCATTCCATGATTGCAGAAACGCTCTTTACATAGTCCACTTAAAATCAAATGATATAATAGGCAAATATAACAAAAATATTCAGAATCAGCATAGAATAGACAGGCAAGTGGCAAGAGCAGGTGTTACTTATCCACCCTGCGAAAAAAAAGAAAATCCCAATAACTAGAGCACTGAGCTCTTAACTGCCAGTTCTGTAAAATAGTGCATTGCTATTGCAATTCTTACAGTCATTAAGCCAGACCAAACCAACAGAGGAGGGGCCTCTGTGGAATCCCCTGCATGTGACTAATGATGTCACTGGAGGGCAGGGACATGGAGGGGGATTTCCCAGGGGAATTATTAAAGGAGCAGTATCGCAAATTTTTCTTGGTGACTTATATTTAAATGGTACTTTGAATGTAGGTAAGTGTTGGAGTAAGAATTACAAATGTAGAAAAAAATGATGTCTGTGTTGTGCAGCTGGAGACTAATAGCTCATGTTTATGTCTGATGAGTGTCGGTTCCGACACTCTGGCCTGTTCCACGCTGAGGAGAGGGGGAAACAATGTAACAAAGTTATCAGCTGATCAGTACTTTCAGCCGTCCAGCATAAGATAACAACATCGCCTGGCCAGAACTCATATATCTAAAACAGAGAGAAAAGCTCTAGTAGTCATTTAGCTCATTGGTAAATTCAATGTCTTTGAACCAGAGAGTCATTGGTTCAAATCTCAGACTTGCCAGTTTTTCTTTTTTTTGGGGGGTTCAGAATTGGATTTTTGGGTTTACATCCTGTTTTTTTGCTCTAAACATTTTTTATTTTGACAGTTTTCCCTTCATGTTGGCTCTGCTGCAGAATCTTTCAGTTTACCATTTTCTCTCTCTTTTCTCAACACATTTTTCCATATGATCTTTCAGCTTTGTGTGTTTTGAGCAAAGCCCAACCCAGGATTTTCACTATCTGGAGTTTTGTTTTGTGCCCCTAGGGGCATCCCGACTTGGGATGCCCTGATATGTGAAATTCCCAAGTTCGCCTGTGAAAACGTACCTTTCCCTGTCCCACAGCGCATGCGCGGGATCTCATCTAATCAGCTCTGTTTGCTTGGCTGGCTCTGTTTGCACGCAGATGGGGAGCCTGAGCAGTAACTTCCTGGCCGCCCGGCCTGTCTAAATGACTATCTGCATGAGCGCGCCAGAAAAATGGGGGGATCTGTGGTTATCCAGGGGTTGTTTCACACAGTGGGGCATCCTGATTTAGAATGCCCAAGGGGGAAGGTCAATGGCCGGGTCTTATAGACTTCAGGGTCGGCCACTTTAATACCTTTAGATTTTCCTGCACAGTTATTCAAAGAAGAATTTCAGTTATTTTCAGTCAGTTTAGTTTATTTTGTATAGATTTTACACATTTGAGTCACCTGGTCTCATAACGAAAGCAGCACCTCACACAGACACAGCCGTTACCACTGATTACAGTGTCAGCCTCTGAGGTAACGTGTTGCTAGGAGACCAGTGGGCTAAATGAAGCAGCTCACTAAATACAACCCAGCAGATCCCCCTATTCAGCAAATGGACTGAGCCATTGTCATTATACAATTTAAAAGAAAGGCAGATATTTTTTTCTTTTTCTATCGTCATTATACATTATTTATACACGTTAGAAGATATTGTGTGGCTATTTAATTATTTATCTTTTTTAATGCAAATTCCGCGATACTGCTCCTTTAATCACGGAGGGGAATCTATAGAGACTCCTTCTCTGCAGTAAAAAATCCCCGTCCCCCCAGAGATACCAAGCAAGGAGGAGGCCTGTATCACTACAGGTGCTGGCGGGCAGCTGCAGTAGCAGCTCCCTGGCATCAAAAAGTTCACATCCTGCTGGACAATGAAGGAGCCTCTGACCCAGCGTACCTGCAGAGAAGACGCCGCCTGGCAGGGGACTACTGAACGAAAAAGCGGCAATGGTTTACATTTTAAAACTATATTTTCTTTAACTGTTAATGAACCAGTAAGGTGTCCAAAGGACGCTCTACACTTGTTCACAGGGCAATGATGCCCAGCATGATACCTGCCAGCATCGGTGAGTGGCATGCTGGATAATTTGACCAGGATCTTTCTGTTATCCAGAATGGGGCAAATCAGCAAGTTCCAGAATGAATCTAGCTTTGGCCCAGGGGCGTAGCTAGGGGGCAGCAGGGGGGCCCTCACCCCAGGTGCAGCAGGTCAGGGGGATGCCAAAGCGGGGCCTGAGTACAGGTGGGGGGCACAATTTTGAATCTTTGCCCCGGGTGCCAGAAAGCCTAGCTACTCCTCTGCTTTGGCTCCAATCCAAAGCCCATCACTAGTACTAATGTTGTAGAGATTTATAATTACAGCTACATTTCAGAGCAGCAACTGGAACCTGGGGACAGCAAGGAGACCAGCCATTCACATTTATTGTGACATGCCTATTGCCACAAATCAAAACTCCTTTGCAGGAACGTTTTGTTTTATTTTTTTAAACAGTTCAGAGAAAATTCAAGCAGGCCTTGGAAGGGATGTATGATTCAAAGGTGCCTTCAATGTCAATAGTTTGAAGGATAAGCAGATACAAAAATGATGGTTTAAAGAAAACCACAAGCTGTACTATTCACCCCACCCTTATTCTGATAAACAGACACAGGCCAGTTGCAGAAGCAGAATTACATTTATGGAATAATCAGTCCTGGGTTTTATTTTTTCCACCGTAACCCTCTTGAATTGGGGTTTTTAAGCAAATATGCATCCATCATAATTACACTTTGTACGCTGTAAATAAAAAATAAAAGTGTGTCTGATCGGTGTGACGGGATCACTGAACCATGCAGCTTGTGTGATCATATCAGTGGATGTCTTCCTTACGATAGCTCCTTTTCTCTTTGGGAACATCTACTAAGCTTCATTTCCGCCAGCTGAATGTATCGAATTACATTTGTGTCTAAAAATGAAAAGAAAAAGGTAAAAGAATGAGTGCGATAATACCCACCCCTGCCAGAATGTATAAACAGCAGGACAGCAAGTGGTGGAGTGCAGGTTGCACACATTTATATTTCAACATTAAATATTTGTATACAATCTGATAAAGACCAAACTGTACAATACTACTAAACCTGCCCAGCACCCATTTTACATAACATTGGAGTTGATTCACTGTGGGGGGCACCCTGATTGTCTCATCATGTGCTGCAAAGCCCTCAAACCTTACCTGACAACTCACTCCTCTGGGAAGTGCAGCTCCATGTTTCATGGACGACGTATGGCTGGCGTCCAGCAAAGCAGAAGCCTGAGCACAGTGCTCGACCAAGGGGGGAGACGCTGGCAATCGGGGGGTCCCCTACAGCTAACCAACATCCATGTTTTGTAAAAGGGGTGTTTGTCCGGTTTAAAATGTGTAGAAGCAATATTAATAGACTGAACTATTTATTGTCTTTTTTTGTTCTCAGTCAAAAATACAGAAACAGAACAGTTTAAACATACAGTCCCTTCCTTACCTCGAGACTTGAAGCGGACAGCCAATCAAACAAATTAAAGCTTAGTAAATTGCTCCCTTAACCCTTTAAACGCCAAGCACTTAGATTTTACATAGTGGCCTCTCTGACCATTAACTGCTAGCTAAATTCTACGTACCTGTCATGTCCCCAGGTTTGGAGCCTAAAAAAAAACATGCGCACCTCCGGAATCCAGCGCTGGGGGTCTCCTCTTCCCCTGCATGGCCTATGAACAGCCGGTGACCATTCGTAGATGCTGTAACTTAGCCACGCCCACCCACCCAAAGCTAAGAGCGATAGTGGGAGCAAGTTATGGCATTTTGTGTGTGTCTGTGCATGTGGCGTGCTGGACATTGGAGGACCAGCAGGCAGCAAGTGTAAGTTTATCTGCTTCCTGCCTGCCGGTCCTCCATTGCGCTCCCTTCTCTCACATACCCATTCGCAGGATTAGACGCACTGATATATACCCCCCACTGTCGGGGGGGGGGGGGGGCTCATATAGAGAGAAAAATATGGTATTTCACCCAAAAATATTGCAAAAGCACTGAAAAAAATCCTGTTAGTCTTACCAGTAACTGTATTTCTACGAGTCCTTCAGGGCGGCCACAGAGAGAGAGAGAGAGCTCCTCCCCCTTTAGAGGAAACACAACTAGAACAAGTTTAAAAGCCCCACCCCTTCCTCCCCAGTCCTCAGTATTAAACAAGTATTCATTGGTGGTGAACTGCCCCCAGTGCTTCTTTGGTTGCCTACTACTAGAGGGAAGGTGTTGTGAGGATCTAGGATTGACCTTGGTCTAGCTTCTAAATCGTTTGCTTCTCGAAAGAAACTTTTTAGTGCTTTCAGAGGACTTGGTTTATAGTTCCGGAACAAATATCAACTCCCCCTTGAATGGGATGCCACATAGTCTGGCTTTGGAGGGCAAATCCCCTTGTCAGGTTTTTAGCCACATGGCTCTTCTGCCACAGTTGATAAGGCCAGTGGCCTCTAAATGCCTCGACCGAGGCATACTCTAAAAAGCAAATGGCTCTAAACATAGAAGATAGTATGTCAAGGAGAGTCTGCTTGGATGTGTCTTTTTCAATATAACCCCTGAGGTTAGAAAGCCAGGAGGTTTCTAGCCATGCAATCTGAAGCTATCATTGGCTGCAGCATCTCATGGCCTTCTAAGGATTCTCTCTGTGCGGTGATCCATAGGATCTCTTAATGATCCAGAATCCTCAAAGCTGAGGTGAGCAGATCTTGACAACCTGAGCCAGGGAGGCATCAAGCTTAGACACTTGGTCCAAAGATTAGACTCTACATCTTTAAAGGTGACTTTCCTCTTCAAGGAACTAGACACTTAGTGCCACTCAGAATGAACCGGAAAGGCTTTACCCTTCTTCTAAACTGCAGGGCAGCAGCCATCTTGCCACACACGAGAGATCTGCTTCCCACAATAAAAATTGCCTTAAATCTTTATGCAACCATACCTTATATCTAGAAAGAAGTAGTAGTAATTTTACATCTCAAATCTTTGAAATACATTTTATACTTCTCACTTAGGTCAGAAGTGAAGACATAGTGGTGGGCTATCGTTTCCCAAGGAGCAGGTCATATACCATTATAGTGTTATTTGTTGTGAGTCTACTTTGGGGTGTTTAAAATGAGATTCCTTTTAGATTGTCTTTACCCGTATTGAGCGGTTTTTACTTAGATTTTTTGGTATTGTAATAGTGCTGAGCATGGAAAAATATGCACCCTAGATACCGTGGCACAGTTTACTTTATTATTGGTATTGGCTATATTGCACTTTAAACTTAATTTTTTTTTTATGTTCGGAAATTTTTCTCTCATTGGTAGTAATATAGGAACATAGATTATCATCATCACTTACATATACTTAAAGTGGACCAACACCCTAAACGGCTAGGGCGTTGGCAGCTGCCGACACATCTGCTACCTGACAGTCTGGGGGGTTGAACCAGAATGCTGGAACCACCCCGCACATAACTCCCCAGGATGGACCGTAAACTTTACCCTAACCTTGCTCCCCGCCTGGAATCCAGGGCCCCATTTGGCTGCTCACGTGGGCAGTGACAGGCAGCCGTTTGCATTGCTGGATTCCCAGCTGAGGAGCGAGGTTAAGGTAAGGTTTACGGGCGTCCTAGGGATTATGTGTGGGTGGGGCTCCATTATTCCAGATGGTAGCGGCACTGGTGGCTACCAACACCCTCGCTGCAGAGGATATTGGTCCGCTTTAATAGTCTTTATATGAAGGATGACTCATGTATATACACTATACCATTAAGTACTATATTGACTTATTAGCCCATGTGTTCCCCTATTTCTGTTGTTTTTTAAAATTGTCTATAGTGTATATGGTGGTCTTGTGATTTCTCTCTGCATTAAAGCGAACCTCCAGTCAAAAAAGTTTTGTAAATTTCTTTCCCTTCTTATGATCAGTGCTATAAGCAGTTTGAGAGGGCTTAACCCCATGCTGATGTTGTAGAATGACATAAAGATTATTCACTCTTGAATTACATGGGACTGACCATCTTGCCGCACACCTAATACAGACATGAGAATAAGGGGGTGCTGTGCCAGCAGCAATTCACAGCCAATAGAGAGAGGTAGAGATATATATGGCTCAGAAACAAGGAGAAACTTGCCTAATAAACAGCCAATGTTGCAAAGGAAATCTATGTGAGGGAGGCTGTATCAATGTATCTCTATGGCAGCAGCTGCAAAAGTAAGTCAGGGGATACAATGTATTTAGAAGATGTCAGCTGTTACCAAAGCAAAGATGAGTCATTACAGCTGAAGGCTTACTCCTTCTGGCTAGAAATAAGAGATGATTGCACCAAGCTATAAGGCAATTTTGACCGATGGCCACTACCACACATGTTTATAAGTGCAGAATCTGCCTGCTATTCCAAACATCTGCATGGTGTTAATCTCTCTCAATAAGCTTATGGCCTCTTTAACGCATTATTACATGTATTTAAATCAGATTATTGGAAGGTGCTCTTTTCTGTGGGAAGTTTTCTTCCCTCCAGTAGCCATTTCTTTCATGATTTAATCCCACTTAAGCACAAGATGTCTAATTATTACTAGAAAAGTGTGCATTATATATGATCTGTTTACCATGCTAGCACCCCAAAATGCTGCATCACCCACCAATGGCTATCGCTACATTAGTATGTGTACATGCAAGCTGCTCTGTGTTTCTAAGGCATATATCTCTTTCGGTTTGGTGTGGGCTGCTGCTGGCACAGCTTCCACCTCATTCTCATGTTTAAATAGGACTGTCAGCTGTGTGGCAAGATGGCCGTCCCCATGTAATTCAGGAGTGCATAATCTTCATAATATTTCACAAAATATGCATCGGGCTAAAGCAGTGACCTGCCCTGGAATCTGAAAGACTACACAGCTGGCTTCTAGCCTGCCCCAGGGCATCCTAATTCAGCAATGCCCACTGTGTGTGGGTCACCAGTAAATTCACCTTTACTGGCTGCTCCCATTATGCAGTCTTTGCCCCCTTCCCTGTAGCAGTGGCATGCTCCCGTGCACAGTCATTTTGATTTGTCGGGCAGAAATGCTCCCCAGTTATACAGGGAGGCTGGGTATGCAGCCAGCAGGTCATGCCAGCCAGTTGGTAATCTCAAAAAAGAGGTCTTCAGTGGGTGGGGGAAAAAGTTTTGTGCTGCTTTAAGCTCTCTCAAACTGTTTACGCCACAGATTCCCAGAGCGGGGGTGTGGGTTGGGGGATAAATTTACTAAAGTTTCTTTTTTTTTTTTTAAACTTGAGGTCCTCTTTAAGTGCATTTCATTGGCTAGAGTGCACCACTTCTCCCTGGTTCTGAGAATTAGCAAGAAGATCCTGGTGGATGGCAGGTTTTGCTAATTAGAGCAGGTTTTCTCTACTGTATTCACCAGCAGGTCAGGATTTTAGTGTGATCACTGGTGTCGTAGGACCAGCCACAAGTAACCCACGTCTCTCTCACAGGAAATCACAGAAAGAATGGCTATACCATGACATAGCATGACATAGCCACAAACTCTGTGTTGCACACTGCAATGCATGACCCTGCAACTGCTACAGAACTGCAAGTGCCAGGTTAGAAATCACAGCAATAAAAAAAACATCTAAAGGAAACAGTCACCATATCTTAAATGGAAAAAACTCTCAAGTTAAAAAAGACCCAGACAGTAAAAGCAAGGGTTTTTTTTATTCAAGCTGCAAATGCAAACAAAATATTGTTTCTATGGCTGTTCTTTGTATTATTCTGAAGCAGCAGGACTCCCCATTAATTGTGCTAGCGTGGGCTATTTATTTGTAGCTGAAAACTGGCAGCATGCCAAGTGGGGTATTGTGATGAGTCATTTAGACAGCAGGTGGCGTCCGGGTATTGCGCTTATTAGGTTCTCACAGGCCCTATGACTTTTAAAAGCAGCTTCAGTGCCCTGGTCAGATTGCTTCATGTTGAGTGTTCTGTGTAAAGCTTCTGTTTTTGATTAACCCGTTACTGACCTAGCTTGCCTGACCTACATTTTGACATCTGTCTGGACCCGTGTGTCTGCCTGTTTCTGACCATGTCTCAGCCTGACCCTCTGGATAGCGTATTACCTCTGATCTTAGACTTGCAACTCTCAGCTTGACTATGGACCATGTCTTCACCAGCTCCCTACTTGGAGGACTGATTGCCACCAGCTGCATAGTAGTTGAATCAGGTCTGTTAGAAAATGGAGGGGGGGGGGGGCTGTTTGTAGGTGAATTAGCCGTGTTATTCGGGGTCTGGTACCTGAACAAAAAGAAATTAAAAAATATGGGGGGAGTACCAAGATGGCTGCTGCCAAGTCCCTGTATATATATATTTATATATATTTTCACTCTATAAGATGCGCTATTTTCCCCAAAAGTGTGTGGGGGGGGAGGGGGGGGGAATGTCAGTAAGTCTTATTGGCTGAATATAAAAAACAAACAAAAAAAGTGAAAAAAGGTATACTTACATGAATGTCACGCCTGTGCCACGGCCACCAGGAGGCCAGCCAAGCAGTGGGTGGACGGGCAGGGTAAATAAACTTGAGAGGCAGTTGAGGTGCTGGAAGCCAGAGCGGGGACAGCAGACAGTAAATCTGTGCTGCCCATCAACAGTCAGCGCGTGCCAACCCAAGAGGCAGTGGCAGCGATGGGAGCCAGAGCGGGGGCAGCCTTTACCCTATGGCGCGATGGCCCGAGAAGTGGCGGCAGCTGCCAGAACGGGGACAGTGGGCAGGGTTCATTTACCCTAAACGTCCACCCGCTGCTCCTCCATCGGCTGGCTTCCTGGTGGCCGCGGTGCTGGCGCGAGGCTCATGTAAGTATACTTTTTTATCTTCTCTCCAGCGTCTGGGGGGCTTGGGGTGATTCTGCCACATTGCTTATGGGAATGGGATGAGGAAATGCCACACTGAATAAGAGCATGGGGGGGATGCCACAATGCCTATATGGGGAGTGGGATTGGGGGGATGCCACACTGCTTATGGGAATGGGATGGGGGGAATGCCACACTTCCTACGGGAAGGGAAGGGGGGAATGCCACATTATCTATGGGAATGGGAGGGGGGGGATGCCACACCGTTTATGGGGAATGGGAGGGGAGAATGACACACTGCCTATATGGGGAATTGGAGGGGGGAATGGCACACTGCCTATATGGGGAATAGGAGGGGGAAATGCCACACTGCCTATGAGAAGGAGGGAAATTCCACACTGCCTATAGGGACTGGGATGGGGGGAATGCCACACTGCCCATGGGGAATGGGATGGGGAAATGCCAAACTTCCTGTAAATGGGGTGTTTTAGCACAACATTTGGTTTAGAATAAGTTTTTTCTTATTTTCCTCCTCCAAATCCTAGGTGTGTCTTATGGGCAGTAAATATCACATACAACTTCAGTGCTAAGGATAAGGAGATAAATGATACATGTTTTTAAACTAAATTACTGTTTCCACTAGTCCAGGAATACACAACCTGTGTCCCCATCACCTTAGCCCATCTCTATAGAGAGAATCTGTGCTGCCCCTCAACCCACAACCTATACTAAGTTTCTGTGCTCAACCCCTTGTTGGTAAGTGACCCATCCCATATCACAGGAGTAAGGAGGCCTGGGGGCTCAGATAGTGAGGATGCATGGGGCCCTAAAAATTCTAAAATGGCCCTGGCCACTATAATATCATATTTAAAGTGGACCAAAACCCAGGATTTGACTATCCTGGGTTTTGATCCACTCCCCCAGGGCACCCAGATCGGGGGTGCCCCACTATGTGAAACCCCCCAGATCTCCTGCATCAACTCACCTCACCACTGTCCTACGGCGCATGCGCAGCCGCTCGTCTCGTCCAATCAGCGCGCTCGGAGCCTCCGAGCTATGCATGTCTGAGCGACGTCTTAGCTCAGCGGCTCCGAGCGACCTGGGGGGTTTTACTTTTGGATTTTCGATGCCCCGCGGGGAGGGAATGAATCCAGCTGGTTTTTGGTCTATTTTACCAGTTGGAGTCATTCCAAGTCGACAATTTAGATCAGCATTTATATAAAATGAATGATATTATTGTATACTGTCTACATAGATAAATGAGCAAAACAGGCCTGCCAAAAGATTTTACGCATATGATTGCAGGATTTAACAAATGTTATACCATTTCGCTTTCCAAGTTAGTAGAATTCTCAGGTCACCTGCCTCTACCATGGTCAACAGTTTTATAGTTTACTTGCTGGCTACAAATAGTTTTAACAAAACCTCCAAAATTGTGCATTTAAAAAAGGCCAATTACCAGAATTTTTCTATCCTGGTGATATGTCCTTTCCATGGGGTTGTCCTGATTTGGGATGGCCCGCTATGCAAAACCCCCCACAGTGCCCATAAAACTCATCTTTTCCAGGTCACATGGTGCACGCATGGGCTCTTGTCCAATCAGCAGCATGCATAATATTGTTTACACACAGAGCCCAGCATAGGGAAGCGGGAGCGGTCCCAGTCTCCCTGCTTATATGAAGGGCTGGATGCGGGATTGCAATCAGTCACAGGGAGGCCAGAGGATATGGCGTCGAAATGCAGTTGAAGAGGATGGAAGTATGTCAATGGAAGCAAGATTATACATTGCTTGCTGATGTTTATTAAGCAGACAGGCTGCTCACATAGATACTGAACAGTAAGTGGGGCTCAAAGTGGCGCCCCTCGTCCCTGCATTAGGACTTGAGTGCTTGAGTCTGTGTAAAGCCACCCTTCATTCTGCCAGGGCAGGAGCTGCCAGCGTTTCTGGCAGAGCACCAGGACTAGGTGGTAGCTACAGAGGCCCACTGCAGGGTGGTCAAACCTGGATGACTCCCTGGAAAACTGAGCGACTTGGCATGTCTGTAATCCTGCCAGCTACACACCATCAACCAGGACCAGGACCAGAGATGCTATGGCGCAGGAAGAGTACTATTCACTACAAAGCAGAATGAGGTGACCACTAAGAATTCCACCAATGTTCTCTGGGAAGGTTTGGAAGAGGAAATTACTGGCAAACAAGAGATATATCTCACCTCACAGAGTTTGTTAAGAAATGTTCCTGGTAAAATAAGCACCTATTTAGGGTGCCTAACAACACACAACTTTCCATCGGACATTTTAAGCTTCCCTAAAACTTTTTCCATAAAAAGCTTTCCAAAATGAAAATAACATTATGGTTGGGCTTTCACTGCAATAAATACGATTCAAAGGGGTTCCTGTAATATTACTGTAATATACAAAAATGGCTCAAACTGGGTAGGAAAATATGACGTTTAGCTTTGCTTAAGGCAATCCAAAACTGGATTCTGTGTA
The DNA here is from genome assembly GCA_027917425.1 of Gastrophryne carolinensis. NCBI lineage: Eukaryota > Metazoa > Chordata > Amphibia > Anura > Microhylidae > Gastrophryne > Gastrophryne carolinensis. The sequence goes on from CM051244.1 coordinate 86,281,956, forward strand.
TTTAGCCTGAAAACAGGATTTCTGATCGCTTGAATGCAGAACCCACACACTTCAAACCTACTGTGCCTTAAAAAAGTACTCATACCCCCTAGTACTCATACCTAGACTGTCACCGTTTGTTGCCAGACCATTTTCACTATTTTGTGTTGAGATATTTCACCCAATATTTTTAGGTGAAATATGTGCAAACAAATTAAAAAAAAATATATTTTTTACAATTTGCAGTGTTTTTTGTAATAAAAAATTTAATTTTTCAATAAAATCATATTGTGTGTAAAAGCCCATTTCTCCCAGTTACAACAGTATCATATGTTTATTGGTACCCTGCCCACAAGACTCCCCCAAACTGACACAGTGTTTTAGATTTTCAAATAAAATACAACTGCTATGCACATCTTGCAGTTTTTGAAGAATTTACATTACATTTGAAATACCTCCACAGAGACCCGATGAGAGGGATCACTGCCGCAGGTGAGTAAATGTCTTTATTTTTTTTCTAGAAGATGTCAGCGGAAGCGGGGATGGGGCGGGAGGGGGTGGCTCGGATGCACCACTAGTGAAGAGAATGTGCATGTGCAGCCGCTCGTCCAATCAGCGCGCTCGGAGCTGCTGAGGTATGTGCGTGAATGCAATGTCTTTGGCCGGCACGGGCACGCACCCTGCTAGAGAGAAGCGCGATATGCGGCCGCGGCCTGCCCATGAGCCATTGGACCGGGAATCAGGTAAGTGCAGTGGGCATCCTGGGGGGTTTCACACAGCAGGGCATCCCGATTTTGGATGCCCCGTGGGGAGGGATTGGATCTATATCTATAAGATTCCCGGGCCGATCCCGCTGGGCGTTGGTCCACTTTAACTAACACTAACACTGCAATACACTTCACCACAACTTTACCTCAGAGTTGTCTGGTGTGTTCCTTGGTTTTCATGAGGCTGTTTGTTGACTAATCTCAAACCTCTGAAACCTCTGAGGCCTTAACAGAACAGTTGTAATTATACTGAGAATAAATAACATACGTATGTACTCTGAAGACAATTGGTCACACTGGGTTTTATTTAAGAGTATCAGATTACAGGGGGGGTTGAATACATGCACACCACACTTTTCAGTTTTTATTTTTAAATTGGAAAAGCAGGTATCGTTTTCTTTACACTTTACAAATACTTGCTAAATTGTGTTGCTACTTCACACACAACCTTAATAAAACACTTAAATTGGACCAAACTCCACTAAACTTGTAAAATACACTTGGCCAAAGCCACTGCTGATGCTCCCTACTCAGGGTGTAGAACTAGAAATGGATATTTTAGCTTTTCAAAATGTCCTGCAACACTGATTTTATTCTGTCCCTTGCTGTGTGGTGACAGGTGATCAGTCATTACATAGGTGTGACAATGACATCATTGCCAAACGGTGCCAATGAATGGAAGAGGCGGGGCTTTATAGAAAAACAGGTGGCATTATTTGGGAGCAGAAGGAAGCATGAACAGTGAAAACTGGAAAAATGTGCTCTTCATAAAATCAGCAATTCAGGGGATGCTAGTTCAAAATTAGGGTTTTTGGTCCTCTTTAAGTTTGTGGCTGTAACATTTAAAACTGGAAAGGTTCAAGAGGCATAAATTATTATTCAAAGCACTGTAAATAAATCCAGGGCTGCTTCATACCAAGTAGAATGGGTTAAAACTCCAGGAATACTCTCTCTCTCTCTCCACATAACCATGTTGGCCAAGCAGCCAATATGGCTCTCCGTCATGCACAGTGCCATATGCACACATTGCTCCAGAACTCCTCCGATTGCTTCTGGGACCCCTGCCGCAGCCTCCCACGCCGTCCGGCACCTCAAACTCTACTTCTGGAGGGAAGAGTGTGTAGGGCTCCGTCCACTACTTCCATTGCAATGAATGGAGAGGGTGTGCCCCAGGATTGATGGCGAGTCTCAATTCCATATCACCATCAATCCCATCCCTGGGGTCTGACCCCCCGGAAGGCAGCAGCTGCGGCAGGGGATAAAGCGCACAAGAGTTCTGAAGTGGCGGACCTGCAGTGACCAGCGGCTTGGGACAAATGGTAAATACTCTTTTGTTTTTTTTCCTGCTGTGTGACTCGCCCAGTAACTTGTCCAGTAAAATATAAGGAAGGACAGGGAAAGGTCATTTCAGCAGAGGTTAAGTGGAAAGAGGTGAGGTGGGCAGAAGTGAGGAGGTAAGAGAAGCAATGGACAGAGGTGAGGTGGGTAGAGGGGAGATAGGAAGAGGTGGGTGGTAAGGAGTGAGAAGAGGTAGGACAGAGAGAAGAGATTTCAGCAGAGGTGAGACAGGAAGAGGTGAGGTGGGTAGAGGGGAGATAGGAAGAGGTGGGTGGTAAGGAGTGAGAAAAGCGAGGACAGAGAGAAGAGAATTCAGCAGAGGTGAGACAGGAAGAGGTGAGGTGGTAAGAGGTGGATAGAAATGGCTAGAGGTGAGGGGAGGGGAGTTAAAAGTAGATGTAAGCAGAGGTAAAATGAACACAGGTAAGGAAGAAAGAGGTGGGCAGAGGTGAGCTGGGATGAGTCTACTTGGGCATTTCCAGACACAGCCAGCACAAACAACACTCCAGTAAAACGTGTGTCATCCACGTCTACGAAGAAGTTTATCGGTAAGCCACTTTCTGCTTTGGAAATTAGAGATACACTACACTCTCTAGTGGTCAGCCACTTGTACTGCAAGGAAAGCTCTGCTTGCTAACTCCTTATGGGTGCTGGCCACAGGTTTTGCATCCATGCCTTAACCTTTACTGACCTTAATAAATGGAGACATTATCTATTTCTGTATGATCAGCTGAAAGTTTTGCAGCCAAGTGTTGTCTTGATATATTTTTTTCTTCTATGTCAATATTCCAAACCTTTTACTAAACATTGAGACAGACAGACACACACACGGTTAAATTTCCTGTAGATTAACTGACTCACTCTGTGGAATTTAGGCCTTGCAGCCTTTTGGAATGAATTCATAGTTTACATGCTAACACAGGTGTGGCATCTTCTAACCAGCTTTAGCACAGGACAGGAGGAAGAGGCTTTGTATATCTAAGAAGCTAGCAGGAATGTCATGCCAAACAATACAATACCATTCAGACCTAACCACGTAAATAACAAAATCACAGAAGCCAATGGCTAGTAGAGGCATACTGGCCATAGGAAGCACAGGGTGAATTGCTGGCGGGCTGCACTGCTTTGCAGTCAACCAGGCTAAGTGCAGCCACCAGCATACAACCCACCTCACCTAGAGCCAAAATACTCACACCTCCATGTCTGTCACGTCTCCCCCTAACCGATATCCTCATCCCTGGCCCTGCTGTACACCCCTGCCATGACTGACGACCTTGGAGGCCTGAAACACGTCTCCCGCAATATGGGGGGGTTACACTTTATTCTGTGTATGGGGACATCTTCCATTCTGATTTTAACATTCATTAGTAAACACTAAGCTTTACGTTTATGAGCATGTTGACCATTGTTCTGCATTCTGCTATACACCCAGCCAAGACACCCAGCTCATGTTCTGCTACAGGCTCAGCATCATGGCTGTGGGGTCCATAGTCACCTCTGCCACAGTGTCCTCCCCTACAATACTTATAGGGTACCAAAACCCACGTGCTTCTGTCCTACGTTTCCTGTAACAAAAAGAGCAATGCATTTAGCAAGGGCTGATATTTTCCTAACACCTGATAACAGAAAATGTGGTGGATACATATAGAATAAAAAAATGTTAAATAGAAAAACAGGATGTTTAATGGGGGATGTAGAGCTTGCTACATATTTAACAGGAAGCTCACCAAGGCCACATTTTGATAAAGCTACTAGTAGTTCTGCATTTCTATCCCCTGCTCCTGCCTGCCAGTAGTTCTATAATTCACAATGGCAGTGAACCCTTCTGCCCTTATTTCACAGATGGTTGGGTGTGAAGAGGGAATTGTCCCTAAAGGTTTCCTAGGACAGTATGAACCTTACATTGTGCCTTAAATATGGGAAGAGCAAAAATGCTTGCAGTGTTAGTATAAGTGTGTTTACTTCAGTTGACACTTTACCTGTTGGCTGTCGACTCTTGGCTTCCTTCAGATAATACAGTGCTTTGTCATAGTCTCCCAAGTGATAAAAGGCAACCCCAGATCTGTACAAGGCTTTAAAGTTCTCCCCTTCCTTTTTGAGGACCTTCAAGCAATATTCTTTTACCCGTTCATAGTTCACAAGCTCTGCTTGGAGAAGGCACGCTGCAAGGAAAATTTAGAGGTATTACAACCAATTTTTTTAAACAAATAATTCAGTATATATTGTACATCAGATAGAAACACATTATACATTATTACTCAAACTTGGAGGCAAGTGAGGAAAACAAACCAATATATAATCTTTGACGACAATACCATATTCCTCAAGCAACAAAGATAATTTTCCTGTACCTCCTGTGAAATATCTTTTTAAATTTAAAGTCATTCAGCGGGCAGCTAAAAAAACTAAAAAAGGTTGAATCACTTTAAGTCCATCCAGATTTTAAAGCAAATCTAAAACAATCGCCTGTAGGACCCTTTTATCCTCCATTCATACATGTCTATGCCTATGTCCTAAAACACCCATAGCAAGCTCTTATATTGGGCATAATACTCCATTTTCCATGTTTCTGCGGTGGCAGCTGGTGGTAAAAAGTGGGACACACGAGAAACACTGCAGCATGACCTGGAGAGTTTTCTGCTTGTTTTTCAAGTTTGTTGAGCGGTAATACCAAATCATGATAATAAGGATATTCAGGGGTAGGGGATGCAGTGGCCTGGGAGCTTGAGGTTTTCTTTACAGGCAACCTGTCAGAATAGAAACACAGAGGCTACCATTGCTGCCTCTCATGTAAAGAAATGCCCAGCAGCCATGCTCCTCTTCCACCTGCAATACTTAGTGAGCCACTGAGCTAAAAGGGACATGCTGTCTGTTGGTGGGGTAGATTGAAGCTCCTAGGCCCTGTTTTAAGAATCAATCCTGTACCCCCCCCCCCAAGTTTCTCTTGCAAAATGTAAATGCACTGTATGTGATGTAAAGTACTAGTAGGCCCCATGAAAACTCAAAGGTTAATTCAAAAGGTGTCCAAAACGGTTCATCTAGCAATTCTCAAAATGAACAGGGTGCGAGAGAAAATACCCCCAGATCCCAAGGCCAACAGACAAGGCCTTGGTGCATTTCAGAAAAGGGTGCAACTTGGCATACCCTAGAATCAGATTCCAGGTTCCTCTATCAGCTCTAAAAGACGGACTCAGAAAAAAAGCCCAGTTTGACGAAAGCAACATGGAGATAGGGTTTCACTTTTGCCTTTTTTGTTTTTCCTGCCTCACCCAGCAACCATCTTGTTTGCCACAGACAAGATTTTGCCATTTCATAAGACTTGGCTTTTATTCAGCATCATTTTTCTTTCTGCATACAATCAGCATATGGTTCTCCAGTTCATATTCAGTTTATCCACCTGCGTGTTCTAGAATTGCAGAGCAACAGTCACACTGGAGAAGCCTCATCATTTGTTTACTCTACAGTCACATTAATGATCACAGCTTGGGCAAACAGCATTCCAAAACTCAGCGATACAAAGTACATCATTGTCTCCACAAAAGCCCAGCAAAAGCACCACAGGGGCCTGGAGATTGCCTCAGCAGGGCAGAAAACGCTATTAGGAAGGATTCTACTGTCGGTTATTGTAAACCAGTAAAGTAAAAGGTGGCTATGTGTCTATGGACTATCCCCTGGCAACAGGTATACAAAATGAAATAAGGATTGGCTGGGAATACAATGAGGTGAAAAAGCACAACTAACATGCTTTATACATCTCCTCCCATTAAACAACTTTTCACATTTAAAAGCCTTCTCCAATGAACTCCCGGCTATATTCTACTACCTAAAGCTGGTGGCTCCTGCTGTCTGAATGTCTGGGGCGGGAGCGCGCATTGCCGCATTCCCAGCATCGTACATCACGCAGCCGGAGCAATGCCAGCAGTCGGCCCTGAAATCCTTTATATTTCAGGCCGAACGCTGCTGGGTTTTGTTCCACTTTGAAAGGGATTGTAAACCCAATGGTAATAATAAGGCAGTGTGCAACTCACCTTATGCCTGCTGCAGCAGGGCTCCAAAGTTTGCTACTTTTTTCAATTTTATTTCTCCATGACCGTGCAAGGAAGTGGTCTGCCAGCCACTTTTCCCTTGCTGCTCTCAGCGTAAGCGAGCACACCCACCAATGTCTCTGACCACAGCAGAGCATACTCATGATGCATAGCTGTACCATGACACGCCCCTCCCACCTCAAGCACACGTAGAAATGGCAGCAAAGAAAGCAATCCACCCAAAATTCATACGTATTTACATATAATTATAGATTGGGGGATGGGGAAGGAGAAGCTAGAGTTTGTCTGGATAGGGACTTTGATTGTTATCTGTGGCCTAAACTCAATAAGCCTTTCTTTTTCCCCTAAAAAAAAAAACTTTGAACTTAACTCAGCAATGGTTCTCTTGGGTATTGGGGGTATTTTGCATGACCTTCTGGGTGCTGTTGCTGAACTCTTTGTGTCTCCCCACACCCATTGAACTGTGACAGCCTGCTCCTCCCTATCCTGAGATGTGTCCTGAACTCCATGAACTTGCGGCTCCCATGCCCCCCTCACTTTCAACACCTTTTTATATAATTATTGCTGCTAAGCATCTACTAATGTAAACAGCAGCCATGCTGTGCTCAAGACTGCATTATGGATGGATGGCTCTGATTGGACGAGAGTCTGCGCATGCACCAAGGGAATGGGAAGAGGTGAGTTATACTGGGCAATCTGGGTGGTTTCACACAGCGGGGCATCCCAAATGGGGGGGGTGTAAGGAACAAAACCCGAGATACTCAAAATCCTGTGTTTTGTTCCACTTTAAGCCAAAATAAAAAAAAGGGTTTCCTTAACCTAAAATCAGCAATACCTGAAAAATTAAAGCCAAGTACATCTTTGGTTCATTTATTGAAATGACCCACTGGAAGAAATATATTAGAATGCCTTTCACATGTCTTTGTTCCCTCTAACTGATCACAAGCTAATGTTTTAATCATAACTACAAACATCTGACCACAAATGACAGGAAATCCTAAGAACTTTGATGTGAAGATCTTTCAGCTTATCTGAGGCTATTGTGCAATTGGTGGCGGAACATTACTGCTGTGCAACAAACAGACTCAAATTGGCTGTTCAATGAGCTTTGAAGACTAATGCAGCTTTGTAGACTCAACCTGGAGATTAAAGACACAATAGGATAACCGGCCTTATCTAGAGCATTAGGCCCTGCTTTCTGATTGAAACCATTTTATGGCATTTACTGCTGTAAATGTCAATAAACACACGTTATAATAAAGAGGAACAAAACCCACTGAGTCCAGCCCTAAACGATTCCAGGAACAACCGCTGTCCTTCCCCTGGGGTATCTTGAATTGAGATGCCCCACTGCATAATATCTCCCCCCAGGGCGCTGGTAATCACTCACCTTTCCCTGGTCCAGCAGTGCATGCACAGGCTCTTGTCCAATCAGAGCCGCCCGCTGAACTGATGTACTTCAGCGAGGCAGCTCTGTTATTTGTGAATAGGGAGCGAGAGAGACCGCATCCCCGGGCTGTGTGCACGCTCCCGTCCCAGATATTCCGATAGGCTGGGGCGTAAGCATGGAAAAGCAGGGGATTTGCCCGTCCTTGCTCCCCATTCACAATAATCAGAGCTGCTCATCAAATGATGTCAGTTCAGCTGGAGGCTCTGATTGGATGAGAGCCTGCGCAGGCTCCCTAGGAACAGGAAGAGGGGAGTCTGAATGCGCCAATCTGAAGGGTTTCACACAGTGGGTCATCCCATGGAATAAGACCCAGGAAAGTGAAAATCCTGGGTTTTGTTCCACTTTAAGATGCTGCTCAGCATATTTTATACTTATATGTTAGGCAACGGAATTCTTAGTGGGACATTCCAAATACAGCGACACCCCAGAAGCCATATTCCTCCCCTTTACAATCTCTTTTAGGTAACATGGACCAAGACCTAATCTAAAAGACACGAGATCTGGCTTAAACCCTTCCCGCTAGGGTGAATCCCAAATCAGCAGAGCGCTCTGCCTTGCTGCACCATCAGTTCTGCCAGATGTGCAGAAAGCAGAGCGGTCTGCTGATTGCCAGGTATGACTGTTGCAGGATCCGGGACTAGACCAGTTTTACACTGCAGGGCGTCCTGACTTGGGATGTGCACTTTAAGATGCCTAGATAGCATTTGTCTGCTTAGGGTCACCGCAATTCAAAGAGCCAAATGAAATGAGGCTATTAGAGATCTAAGCTATGGACACGGCTTAGGCTGGGTATGAAAAAAATAGGGGAAAATTTCCCCAAATCCCGAATGTAGTGTAACCCTATTTATTACAAAAATAGCTGTTTTATAAATGTGCAAGCTGGACAAGAATGAAAATAAATATTTATAACAGGAAATGTATATAAATCACCACATTGTAAAAGGGTATAATCCTAATACAAAAATGTATATGGTATATTTGTTCTAGAGTGATATGAATACATTTCTTATTGTCCCTATTCCAATTTAGCATCCACTAATGGTTGTGTTAAATGTTTACAGAGCTAAAGTCCTTCCCGAACACACAGGTACAACAATTGTCCCCTGAGGAAGTCCAAATAGATGGACGAAATGTATTGGGACTAAAATGACGAAAATCACAAATATGTAAATCAAGTCGAATCTATTTCTGCTTATTGTATGAACAGTGTACAGTCTTTTAGAGTCACTATTTAGATTCCTGTATTTTTAAATGAAATTATGTAGAAATCAACTGTTTGTAAAAAAAAACACAATGTTCATGGTCATTTTATGTCACCAATGCTGAGGGGAGTCCTATATGCACCAGCTCTAGCGATAAGCAATGGAATACAATTAAAAAGGGGGAAATAAATGGCCAAATAATTAAACCTAAATCTGTTAAAAGGGATTGTGCAGAATAAAAGGGATTGACCACCCAAATATAAGAACACAAGCTTCCTCACCTTTTGTCCCTTGCAGCTGATCGAAGTAGCACCAGATTGCTGGATCGCATTCTGCACCAGCTGGGTCAGAACCCAGCAGAACACAAACAATTATTTATTTTTACACTTAACCTGGACAATCCTTTATAAAGAGTAACAGCATCTAGGATCTTCACTCTCCCAGTAGTTCCATGTAGACGGAGTATCCCTATATTTATCGCCAAAGATCGCCCAGAATATCTCATCTCATCAGTTATAATAAGAAAATGATTGGATATTACAATTATTTATTGTAGGGCTGTAGCTGGATCTCAGTGAAGGCAAGCCCACACATTCACCCACACTTGCTAGACTTTTTATTGCTAGACAGAAGGGTGGCGGGTTTTTGGTTTTGTGTTTATTTACAACCACAGTACCTTGTAAAATAACATGTTTCTGCAACTATAAAGCCATTTACCCTGCTAGAGGATTTTTCCTATTGAGAGACTGGAAACATGATATAATCTACCAGGGTCCCCGAGACAACAATCTAATTTAGAGAGTAATGGCCCATTTCCATTAAATGACTTATATATTCAATACTCATTGGAGAATTGATCCGTGGAAATGCCCTCTGTGATTAAGGCCCTTATTTATCACGGGCTAGTGCCAGGTAGTGTCTGACGAGCGCCAGGTAGCGGCAGCTAACGGCGACTACCGACTCAAGTACGCCCGGCGGCGGTCACAATGACGCATTTATCAAGCAAAATGAGGCTAGCGCCGGCGAGAGCGACGGCTAGCGCGCCATTCATCATGAAGCCGCCTGGACCGAACAGCGCCGCTGCAAATTCCCTCACAGCGCCAGGTATGAGCTGTCGCTCCCTGGCGATGTCCAATGCATTTCAATGGAGCAATCTATATTTAATCATAATTAATTGGTATTTTTTTTTTTTTTTTTTTTTTAATGTCAAAAATTCGGAGACCACTTCTGCAATGTTAGGATTTATTTTTAAGTCCAAAAAAATTTTAAAAATAAGTTGTGCAGAATTGATCTAACAGGTCTGATATTAATGTATTCATATTACAAAATGATTCTGTAAACATGTATAATGTTACATTCAAAAAATATGGTTGTTTAGGGGTTAAAAACTAGTTAACACCCATCGCCGCCAGCGCTCTGGGGTTTAAACAAGGAATGGACAGCGACAGCACATTCGGAGCGTGATTTGTTAATGAATATGAAGCTAGCCGTTCGCTCTGGCCATTCGTTGTCAGGCGCTCACATACAACGCTGAACCTGTGAAACAGCGACCCCCCAGCCCGTATTCAACATTACTGCACACCGACTGAGTCGCTGTCATCAAGCTAACGCCGGCCAAGCACAGCGAATACTGGCTGGCGCTGTAAAAATCACGCTACAGTCGCTCATCTGGCGCTACCTGGCGCTATTAATGAATCGGCCTCCCCGTGATCAAAGAGAATTTGTTTGTTAGTCAAGTATAGTCTTATTTTGGCTGCCATAAAATTTCTCATTTGTTGCTTTAGCATTGTCATGTGGAAACCGAAATCAACTGCAAAATAGGACTATTTGAACGTGATTTTAAAGGGAAACAAAACCCATGCGGCCCAGCCCTGGAATCTAAAAGAGTCCATGGCCAGCTGCTGGCTTTCTCTTGGTGCATCCCGAATCGTGATCCCCACTGTGTGAAACCCCCCGGGCACCGGTAATCACTCACCTCTACCAGGACCAACATATGCACAGCAAACAGCTCTTTTCAATGAGGAGCGCAAGCTGCTGATCCCCTGCATCGTCTGGCTGTGGGCGCACTCCCATCCAAGCCAGCAGTTTGTGCTCCCCACTGAAGTCAATGAGAGCCAATGAGAAATACATTTTTATAATGCTTTTTGCTTAGTGCAATTCAGCACCATTTAAGCTGTGCAGATGTTTAAATAATTAGCACAGCCAAACATGGTGCTGAATTGCACGAAGGAAAAAAAACATTCTAAAACAAATTTTCTCCCCAAAAATTCGGAGCCGAAAGTAAAATTCTCAGGTTTTGACCCACTTTAATTACTATCACTCTAATGAATATTTATCTAGCAAAATCACCTTGTGTGTGAATGTCTGTTGTCTGATCGAATAGTATGTTGAAATATACTAAATATGTTGGCACAGGTATCCCAAATCAGGATGTCCCATAGATAAGAGGGGAATGGACTACGAGGCATTTTTTTACTAAATCTAAGATTCCCTGGCTGGCCTTTCCCTAGGGCATCCCAAACTAGGGTGCACTGCTGTGTGAATCCCCCCCCCCCCCTCAGGTGCCCCATAACTCACCTTCTTCCCGGCACCCTCCCTGATGTAAATATCCCTGCATCTGGGGATGTGCCCGCTATTGCTCTCAATTACTGTGCAAAGTGGCATTTGCTGACCAAATCTGGATGCCCCGGAGGCAGGGCCAAACCCGGGATAACCCAAATCCTGGGTTCTGCTCTGCTTTAAGGGGCTTTGGCAAGGGAAAGCCAGCTCATTTTGTTTGCCAGCTGCAATCTTTCTGTCAATGTGCTTGTTGCAGTGTCAGCCCGATTTATTGCTCTAGGCCAGAATATCAGCCTCTTTGTTTGCAGTGGAACAAAATGTGAATCAACCTGTAAGAAACTGGATCCATATACAGTATAATGATAATAGATAATACAAGTATTTGTGCTGCAGGCATCTTAATAACATATTAGCTTTACCTGCATAACTTAATGTTAAAATAATAAGCATACAGCAAACCAAACCACATAGTCTCTGATCTGAAACTGTTTCAGATCATTTAAATATGGTGCCTGTAGGGTATAACGCAAATTGCTGTAGCATACAAAGTGGCATATGAAGGGAATCATACCATAAATTATATACAGTTACCATATAATAGAGTCTTAACACCAGTGGCAGACTGGGGCCAAAAATCAGCCTGGGATTTTACTGGCCCATGACCAGCCCATGACCTGTGTGAGAACAGTCCTCCCAAAGTATTTCCCAGACTATCAAACCAGACCTTCAGCATCATTTAATGAAAAGCCCAAACCCTTAAAAACTGTTCCCCAGCATCTAAAATTAAGACAGTCAGAAGATACTTCCTGTTTGCAGGCAGCCTGAGACTCCATGTGCCGCCATCGTGTATGTTTAAAGGCTCAGAAAATGCAGTAGATGCAGGTAGGATGATTTTTAATGTGGGCAATCTGTAGGTACTAGGTGGGGGAAACATATAATACATATAAGAGGTTATATAGACTCTTATTCAGGGTGAAGCTCTGGTTTTACAAGTCAGCACAAGGCTAAGACTCATCAACAGGGGTGGATATGACCCTTTTTACGATGGTACAGAATCTTTAGTATTCTAGGAAGTGGGGGGGGGGGGGGTATGGTATAGATATAGGCTGGTATTCCCTAGCAACCTGGAATTCTCCCTAAGGTCAGTCCACCCCTGCTTAACACTCCTCCAACCACCAGTGTGAGCAGCTTATTCCTGTCCTCCTCATCGGATGAAGTTCTGCTGGGAAAACATACGTATTTCTTTGAGAGCACGAGGACATAGGTTAGGTTAGTATAGTGTCCCTGTAAACCACAATTAGGTTGAATAGGTAAAGTTAGATTTATGGTAGTTGGTAGATTTCTTTGCCATTTGGGACTCCATTAAGGACTGTTTTTGCAAAACCACCAACAGTGATCAATCAACAGTGCTGAAACAGAGGGCAGCAGCACGCAAAAATCTGTGATATCGAGTCTGCAAGCTGGGAGGAAAAGGGTCATGTATTTTTTTTCAACAGCTTAGACAGGGACTTTTAAAGATAATAGTGTGTAACAGTCAATATCAGACAGATTTTGTGTATAGTTATTTAGTCGAGATAACCAGCAGTATAGACACCTCTACTGGCCAAGTATTGATTTCTGAAAAGGGTGTCCAAAATGTTCAAATGTGATTTTTGAAGGGATTTCCAGGGATTTCCCAGGAAAATTATATATTGTTTTTTTCAGCAGAGTCTGGGCTTTAACATGAAATGTCTTGTTTGTCATTTTTTAGGTGTATTCTCAATATTTTTGGGTGAAATATGTGCAAAAAATATATATATATATATATATTTTTTTTTTACAATTTGAAGTTTTTTTTTGTAATAAAAAATGTAAGTTTGTCAATAAAATCTTATTGCGTGTGAAATCCCAATTTCTCCCGGTTACAGCGGTACCACATATGTATAGGTAGACACCCTTTCCTGCCCAGGAGACTCCCCCAAACTGAAACAGCGCTTTAGGGGATTTTCAGATAAAATACAACTATGCTATGCAATATGCGCACCTTGCAGTTTTTCCAGAAAAACAACCCTTTACATTTGAAATACCCCCAACAAACTATATATTCTCTGGAAGTACACACCTCAGGCTTTCTAGGCGTACCAGGCTTGTTGATGTGGCCATAGTTTTCTGGAAGTAATCCCTCAATGGATTCTTTGGTTGCAAAGAGTTTCCCTAAAAACGCAACATCCCCCGAACAGAACAACACCCAACATGCATAGCTACTGTCAAGGGAAGAGTTGCCAAACACCCCAAAGTAAAGCATGTGCGTAACGGTAATTTTACTTGAAAATTTCAGCTCTGCAGACAAAGTGCGCACCTTGCGATTTTTCAACCAAAACAACCCTTTACATTTGGAATATCCCCCATAAACCATATACACATGTTAAGCTTTCTAAGCGTACCCAGTTTGTTGTAGTGGACTCATCTTTCTGGAATTATTACCTCAAAGAATTCTTTGTTTGCGCAGGGTTTCCCTAAAAAATTTATAAAAAAGCTGAATAAAAAACACCTTTTCCTAAAATATAAATATGCAAACAAGAAAAAAACAAGCTAAGTCTGAAAGCGCAAGGTCCCCCGAACAGAACAATACCCGACATGCAGAGGTACTATTAACCCTTTTAATTGCCAGCCTACTTGAGATTTTGTCACCCTCTGTTGACAGGCCATGTTTTGCGCCATTTTTGCTGGAACTTTCAGGAAATTTATATATATATTTTTTGCAGCAGAGTTTAGGCTTTAACATGAAATGTCTTGTTTGTAAATTTTTTTTTTTTTACAATATTATTAAGTAAAAAAAATAAATAAAAATTTTTTGGGGAAAATTGACTCCTTTATTTTAAATAAAAAATGTATTTTATTAAGGAAAAGCATATTGCACGTGAAAGCCCCATTTCTACCGATTAGAACGGTACCACATATTTATCGGTAGCCCCCCGTTCCTGCCCAGGAGACCCCCCTAACTGAAACAAGTACTTTATAACATTCACAAATAAAATACAAATACCATCCACACTACAAAGGGTTAAATCGAGAAAAAAAATGACATAGGGTCCCCCCTCCCAGGGGAGGGGGACCCCATTTTTATTTTTATTTTTAAGGGTTAAAAACCCTTAAAAATAAAAAAAAAAATTGACGTGGGGTCCCCCTTACCCAAAGTAACCAGCCCGGGACCAGCTATGCAGGGCTTGTAGGAACAGGGCACAGGGGCCAGCTTTTGTGGCCCCTGGCCCTGCAGGCTACAAGCCTGCATAGCCCGTGGGCCCGGGTTCTTCTGCCCCCCCCCTGGCCTTTGGGGAGGCAGTTAATGGGGGTGCCGGGGGTTAATGGCAAGTCACCCGCTAGCGCAGGTGACTTGCCATCTCCCCAGCCTTGTGAACTGGTATAGGGGTCACGTGGACCCCTTACCAGTTCACAAGGGGTTAAAAGTAAAAAATAAGACACTGACACATAAGAAAAAAATCTATATATTTTTTTTTTTACTGTACTCACCTCCGATCCGGCGTCCCTCGCCGCTGTCCCGCACCGCTGTCCCGCGCCGCTGTCATGTTGCTGACAGATGCCGGTAGTGATCGGCGCAGGGCGGGTGACAGGCGACACCCGCCCTGCTCCGATCACCACCGGCATCTGACAGATGCCGGAGCTCGGAGGGGGTATAGGAGGAGCAGGATGACGTCATCCCGCTCCTCCCACAATGGGCGGGGCAAGGAGGCGGGGGCCATCGCCGCCATTTCAAGAGGTGAGGACCCGGAAGAGAGTCCTCACCTGAAGCCTGCGCAGCCCAGGGGGGGATCGGACCCCCCCTGGTGAAGAGGAGACCCAGGCAGAAGGCTCGGGCGCGGAGGTGAGTAAAATCTTTTTTTTTACAACGGCGATTGTCAGCGCTGGAAACGGGGGGGGGGGGGTGGCTGGTTTCGGGCCCCCTCCTGAAGACGGAGGACGACGGGGGGGCGATCGGATGCCCCCCGCAGGAAGAGGGGACCCCAAGCTTCACGGGGATACCGGAGGTAAGTGGGGTTTTTTTCTATCTTTTAACTGTTAGGGGGAAATGCCAGGTACGTAGTTTCTACGTGCTTGGCACTTAAGGGTAGGAGAAGCAACCACGTAGAAACTACGTGCTTGGCATTTAAAGGGTTAATTAAAGTGCTATTTCCCGTAAGGGCAAGTCCATTGTGTTTGGCTACATTTGGCATGACGTAAAGCAGACCTCCAATCAAAAAAAGCTTAGTAGGGCATCACTTCATGCAGATATTGTGGAATAGCAGGTAGATTCTGTGCTGCTCAACTACTTGAGAGCGGCCATCTTGATTCCCACCATAGTGTCCTACTTCTGAAAAACTCAAAATTGCCTCAAGTCATGTGCGATCATCCTTTATTTCTAGGTAGATATCCATCAGCTGCAATGACTAATCACTGCTCTGCTCACAGCTGAGAGCTCCAAAGAAACATTTTATATACAGAGGATCAATCTACTAAACTAATTTTTGACTGAAGATTTGCCTAACACCCCTCCTCTACCATATTTGGTATGGTCTTCCAATGCCCAGGCATACACTTTCTCTCCCTTATCTCCTTTTGGAAAGAGGCTGAGAGATCCAAGGGACTGAGTAGCTGTAGGACCACTTTTTTAGGTGATCCTGGAGGAATGAACTTGAACACAGTGTACATTTTGGAGCCCTGCTGAGGTTTCTACCCTGCACAACAGGAAATGGAGGTGAGGCACATGGGACAGGCATCAGATCATATGCTTCTTGGCTAATTTTTGCCAGTGGGTTTAGAAACCCTTTGAAGAGGATTTGTTCCTTCTTCTTGAGGCTAACTAGAAAAAAACCCTAATGGACTATCAGGTTTTAGAGAATTTTATAATATAATAATAATAATAATAATAATATAAAAATAAAAGAATGCAACTCTTCTGAAAGTTCGTTTCACAAAAAAAAAAAAAGAATAGTTCAGAGTTCTATGTAACTCATTTTCTGGAGTAGCAATGAGTCAGTTAGTTTTAGTTACATCATTTGGTTTCTTGAGGAAGGGTAGGGCTACATAAAAGGCCTTGTGGCTATCAAAGAGTAATATTTATGCAATTAAACATTCATGGCTTATATTTCAGTAATTAGGGGAACAAGATGAATATGATGAAACAGAATATACGTCTGTGAAGGTAGTTAAAACGGATTCATACCCTCTAGCATAGTACTGGGCACAGGGCCACTCTACCGCATGGGAGTGCGGGTCAGCGCATTTAACCTTCATCATACAGCAGCTCAATAGCATATTTATTCTTTAATAAGCTGAGCCAGAAAATCAACAATGCTCATCTTTGTTCTTGGACAAACCGGATGAGCCGAGGCTTTATTTTGATAAAACTTCAGGTGGTAATCTTACACAATGGTGAGAACATAATTTATTTTTACAGGTTGTCAAAAATGGTGACAAGATTGAGCTCATGCCTTGATAATTACAATGACCCCACTGTGGGAAAATAGGGGTTAGACAGGTCAGTAGCTCCACTCCTGATTAGTATGTAGACCAGGCCAGGCTGCCGACCTGCATCCTTGAGATAAGCCAATCAATGATCTCAAAAATGCCTGGAGGGCATTTTTTTTTAAACTAGGCCACTGCCAGGCCACACATCGCCCAATGTAGTCTGGCAAGGAGGGCGGGTGCAGCCACAAGGGGGGATATAAAGGTTTAAAGATAACAAAATGTAGAAGTATTCTGCGGATAGCTTCCATAAAACCAACTGTGACAGATTTCCAGATAAAATCCCCACAGGGATGATGCGCTGACAACAGGTCGCAGCCTGCTTTTAGCATACACCGTGTGGAGCTGTTTGTCTCAGGAACATTCTGAAAGCAGGAAGTGGAAGAATTAAACTGTGGAATACAAAACTCAGGATATCCAGCCAGGATATAGCCAGCTTTGATTCCATATATTGTTCCAGCGACCCAGGATGCTGTAAATCTCCAAAAAGATGAAAGGAGGGATTGGATATAAATATAAGGCCCCAAGGCAGCTGCATCCCTCACTTTTCCATGCATTCCAGTCTGGGATGCTTTGCTAATAAACCCCTAATATGCCTAGAATCAGGCATCACTAATCATTCACTGGGTGCCATGCATCAAGTCAATGATATTTACAGGTATTGGTCATTAGAGGATGTTAACCTGACCTACTGTATTTTAACAGGGTGTTTTTCCAGTTCTGCTTTGACCATTTTTCTGAACACAACTGGAGTTAATAGGAACTCTTATTCCAGTGTTCCGCAACCATCTCCTCAAGACCCACCAACGTTTTGCAGTGCTCCACACAGACAGGTGAAACAATTTGTGCTTAGACCATGGGTTCCAAACTTGTGGTACTTGAGAGCCATTCAGTTGATACTCAACAAGGCTGCAGACTGACCTGTACCCCAGTCTGATCTCCTATATCTCCATATATTTTGCCCACACTTTATTTGCACCAAAAGTAGAAAACTGCTCCAAGGTGGTATTCATATCGCACTTTAAATTGCGGTTTTAGGTAAGTGACAACCCATGCTTACCACCTGGCGGTGCTTGATATCATTTGAAAAGTGGTACAGAAACAGAACAGTGGGAACACCTGGCTTAGACAAGACTATAGGGGTGGCTATGTAGAGCTCTAGAAAACATGGACTGCTGGTGGTAAATAGGACCCCTGTCCCAGTTGATTGGTTGAGCCCAGGTGTGTTCGGATCACATGGTCAGCACAAAGTACAGGACTAGAAAAAAAAATCACCCCGCAGGAATGGATCCAATTGACATTCTTGCGATCATCACATGGGACTGCTGGATGCACAGGAAGGCAGAATAGTGAGTATGATATAATTTTCAATGATTAATCATTCTGATTTCTGATGCCTGGAGGCAGAGGACAGAACAGCCTAGAGGAACAAAACTGTAACTAACCAATCTCAAAGAATCTACATCAGGTTGAAACCCTTCCAGAGGGGGTCTTCCAAAATAAGATTCCCCGCATTGTAAAACTCAGCTTGTCCAAAAAGTTTCTTTATCAAAAGGGCAAAACAGTTAGCGTGTTAAATTCTGAAAAGGCCATAAAAAAGTATGCCAAAATGTTACTAATCTTAAAGAGGACCAATTTCAGCCCCGTCTAAGCAAGGCCCTATAGTATCAAACTCCTGGTGTAGCTGTACATTTACGTCAATCCAGGATTTAGCAAATGAGCAGCCATCCTTTCTTACTTAATAAGTCTCTGGCATGCATGCTGGGCAGAGGGAACAGAAGTGCCTCATGGTGCTGTGGCTAAGCTTAGCCATGCTCTGCTTATCCACACACCCTGCAGCATCCCCGATTGCCTTGCAGATCCCGGATCTCTGCTACAGAGCCAGGATACTGGGCAAGGGCCGCACATGTGCTATGGGATCCCAGATTGATGTCAGCATATAGCAGCACTTGGGGTGTCAAAAATCAGGATGCCTCTAGGACAGGGAACTGCCCGGGCCCAGAGTCTTGGCATTTCAGGTTTTGGTCCTAATTAATAAAATAACATCATCATAATGTGGCTCTGAACACACTGCCTGGTCTGAAGTCAGGTTAAAGATTAGGCGTGGAAACACACTGGATCAAGTTCTGGCTGCTTTCTACCTAAGGCTAGTATGTCGTGTTTTTGCCATTATAATAGAAACGTTATATTAGGTGTAGAATTAGAGTTTTTTTCCTTTAAGCTTACGATCACTACTGTTTACAATCAAGCCTGGCAAAGGAACAGTGTCATTAGACGCCACATGCTACTCCAGACACAGTTGCGGTTCAGTGAATGGCAGTAGTGACCACGCTACAGACAAGTATAGCCTTACAATCCCCCTGCAGCCAACAAGAAGCAGCTGTCATTCCAAAAATAGGAAGCTGTCCAAAGACTGTGAGAATCACATTTATGTGCAGCTGTACATCTCATGCTGAAACAACACAAGATTTCCTTCCCAGCACAAAATGTCCAATACTGTGAGCAAGTTATACACTCCTCTGCTTTCAGACTAATGAGGAAAGCCTCTGGATTACCAATTACCAGGGAAGTCTGATGCCAGGCTACCGGCTCGGGCATGTCAATCTGCTGCTCTCACTTATGTTAAAATACAGCAAGTCTTATGCCACGGATGGGTTCCAGCTGTTATTATTCAAGCAAAGCTTAAAAAAATAAAAGTTATATATATATTATATATATACACACCCACACACACACACACGCATAGAGTAAATAAATACACACATTGGGTGAAATAAGTATTGAACACGTCAGCAATTTTTAAGTAAATATATTTCTTAAGGTGCTGTTGACATGCAATTCTCAACAAACCATCCCAATATAAAACCATAGATGTCCATAAATTAATTTATATGTAATAATGAGAAATAACACAGGGAATAAGTATTAAACACATGAAGAGAGATGCAAAGAGCCATGGAAAGTCATGAAACCGAGTAAAGTGAGTGGGAGTTGCTCCATCACTACTAATTATACAAAATTTCTCATCATTATATAATATTCAGCAAACAGGCATATGAATCCTATACAGAAACTAGGGGCCTTAGTATGCCTACAATTGCAATATTATGTATTAAACCCCACACCATGGTAAGATGTCCCTTTTGGTGGGGTCCCTACTCCTATTTTTGAGTCCCCAAAGTTGGGACATTCAATTCAATCCAATATTAGGTTCCCTAAAAAAAGGTGTCTCATTACCAATATGCTGCACAAGAAACATCTCATGATCAATGAGCTCTGTCAAGACCTTATTGTTTCAAAATGTACAGATGGTACTGGTTACAGAAACATTTCTAAACTACTGAAGGCTCCAGTGAGAACTGTTGGGGCCATAATCTAAACATAGAAAGAACATAATTTCACCATAAACTGGCCACAACCAGGTAAGTGCTCCCCGCAAAAAGATCAGGAATCAGCAGGTACAATTGTTTCAAAAACATGAACGCAACCTCCATTGCCTTCTTGGACACTTACCATGCAAAACCCATTGCTGAAGAAATAAAATATTGAAGTGGGTTTAAAATGTCTCAACATTACGACAAGCCTGTGAAATAATGGGATTACGGTATATAGTCTGGTCAGATGAGACCAAAACTGATCTCTTTGGATGCCATTATACATAACATGCTTGAAGGTGAAAAGGTGGCCCTGCTATCACCCAAAAAACACCATACTAGCAATGAAGTTGCAATCAAGGCAACATCATGGTGTGTCATATAATTGAAGAAAGGGTTCTTGATTAAAATCTGCTGTCAATGACCAGGATGATGATGAAAATGAAAGCTGGGTGGACATTTCAGCAAGACAACAATCCCAAACAAACAGCTATCCCTCAATTGGTTTCTGGGAAAGAAAATAAGGCTGCTAGAATAACCCAGCCAATCACCTGACCTGAATGCAACTGAAAATCTATGGAAGGAACCAAAGCACGGAGTTCTTTGAAGGAACCTTCAGGGTTTTAAGAGTGAGCAATGCATGCATTTCTCCATACCGGAGGCGTATTGAAGCTGTCAGCACCAACAAAGGCTTTTGTGTGAAGTATTAAATACATCAGTAGATGAGTAGGTTCTCATTACTACACATAACAAAATGTTATGGGCATCTATGGGTTGAGTTCTTTGCAGCTGTGGATTGGAAAGGTTGTTATCGATGTCAATAGAACCTTTGGACATATATTTACTTAGAAAACTGGTGACATGCTCAATACAGTTCAATTATTTCACCCGTTGGATAGAGATATATTTACATACACAAGAAAAATGGATTGCAGGACTTCAGTCATAAAACTATATTTTAAAATGTAATTTAAAACAGGTTATTACCAGTCTAGACTTTTAAAAGACAATGTAAAGCTACTCCTGACACTGTACAAGTATTACTGCAATTAGAACTGTATCACTGAGGTTGTATCGGCACCAGGAGCAAAAATTACACCTTGGAGTACAAATAATGCACATTTTAGACCTGGTGCTGGATCGGACCCCAGATAGAAAATAAAAGGGAATGGCACATTCTACTTCAAAAACCGTGATCTTTTGAATTAGCACCAGGGGCAATAAGTGATATTTTATTTATAGTATTGTCTAAAGGTTAATGTTTATTTTTTTATTTTTATTTTAATGCATAGATGGCCATTGTATGCTTGCGCACACATAGGAATTCGTCCTCCGCATTTAACCCATCCGTGCAGTGAGTGTACACATGCCTGGAGCGGTGGGCTGCCCTATTTACGGCGCCCGGGGAGCAGTTGGGGGGTTAGGTGCCTTGCTCAAGAGCACTTCAGTCATGTTCCAGGACCGGGATTCGCTTGAAGGTTTGAAAAGACAAAAAACTTTTTGGGGGATAAAGCTATTTCACCTCACCCTTAGCTCCTGAAATATTATTGGTCATCTGCTGACTTTGTTCAGGCTGCAGATGTGGTCCCCAGCCAGCTCCACTGCATCGTAGATTGGCATTGCTGAGTTCAAAGCACTTAGCATGGCTAATGTGGGCATGTCTCCCCTCAATCAGTGAAGGAGCCTGACTGAAGGCAGGAGCTCGTTCTGGAGCCAGAGGAAGGAGCGCATCCTGGAGCCAGAGGAAGGAGCTCGTTCTGGAGCCAGAGGAAGGAGTTTATCCTGGAGCCAGAGGAAGGAGCGCATCCTGGAGCCAGAGGAAGGAGCTCGTTCTGGAGCCAGAGGAAGGAGCGCATCCTGGAGCCAGAGGAAGGAGCTCGTTCTGGAGCCAGAGGAAGGAGTTTATCCTGGAGCCAGAGGAAGGAGCGCATCCTGGAGCCAGAGGAAGGAGCTCGTTCTGGAGCCAGAGGAAGGAGCGCATCCTGGAGCCAGAGGAAGGAGCTCGTTCTGGAGCCAGAGGAAGGAGTTTATCCTGGAGCCAGAGGAAGGAGCGCATCCTGGAGCCAGAGGAAGGAGCTCGTTCTGGAGCCAGAGGAAGGAGTTTATCCTGGAGCCAGAGGAAGGAGCGCATCCTGGAGCCAGAGGAAGGAGCTCGTTCTGGAGCCAGAGAAAGGAGCGTGTCCTGGAGCTAGAGGAAGGAGCGTGTCCTGGAGCCAGAGAAAGGAGATTGTCCTGGTGCCAGAGGAGGGAGCTTGTCCTGGTGCCAGAGGAAGAAGTTTATCCTGGAGCCAGAGGAAGGTGCTCATCCTGGAGCCGGAGGAAAGAACTCGTCCTGGAGCCAGAGGAAGGAGCTCATCCTGGAGCGGGAGGAAGGAGCTCATCCTGGAGCGGGAGGAAGGAGCTCATCCTGGAGCCAGAGGAAGGAGCTTGTCCTGGAGCCAGAGGAAGGAGCTCATCCTGGAGGAAGGAGCTCATCCTGGAGTGGGAGGAAGGAGCTCGTACTGGAGCCAGAGGAAGGAGCTCATCCTGGAGCGGGAGGAAGGAGCTCATCCTGGAGGAAGGAGCTCATGCTGGAGCGGGAGGAAGGAGCTCGTACTGGAGCCAGAGGAAGGAGCTCATCCTGGAGCGAGAGGAAGGAGCTTGTCCGGGAGCCAGTCGAAGGAATGCACCTGCAGCCCAAGTAAAGAGGTAGAGAAAGCTAGGAATGCACATTGTGAAGTCTTTTGGGGGTAGGGGCAGTATATTTTTCTATCTGGCCTTTAAATTTGTTGTGCATGTTATATAGGTTTTAAATAATTCATAATGCAAAGTAAACGAACTACTAAACTACCAGGGCAAGAGATGCAAATTTGTGAATTTTGGATTTTAAGAGGGGCGAGATTAAAACCAGCAAATAGATATTTTTATGCCAGTAACGCAGAATATCAAACCTCACTGAACATGGGAGGTTTGTGTAATCCATAGGCATTCTAGGCATCAAAGCTGACACGCATTCAAAGCAAAGACTGGGCTGAGAAGGGACTACCTTGATGTGGTTAGGTAGCTTGGAAAAGTATTGCAGTAGAGGGACTTACTGCACTTTTCTGGACTTACAGATCACAAATCAGGGCCACCTGAGCAGCACATGGTGTTCCTGCTTACCTTTACCCAGCCCCTTGATGACAATTGTTTTTACACATCCCTGGTATCTTAAGCGGAATGCTGCACATTTTCCATAGTCAGAACCTGAACTGAGGTTGCAGGAGAGAAATCACTGTGGGGCAAAGAGTTGTTTAGCAGTGGAGCCTCATGCCCCTCTGCCAACCTGGATCTGAGGTCTGTATGGAAAAAACATGAAAGTGGACAATCTATTTAAAGTGTTTGGCAAGTCAAAAGTTAAAACATAAATATCAGTAGCTTTCATTCCATTGAGTGGCTCCAGCGCTCTGCTTCCTCTTCTGTCTGTCTCCTTCATCATTCAGCTTTAAGTCCCCAAGAAAGGAAACACCCCCCAGTCCCTGCCCAGACGTCATGATTGGCTGCCTCTCTCCTTTCACACTGTGCTCATATCACATCACTGTTGCCACACCCACTGTATACATTTCCAATGCTCTAATACTTTTAAAGATACATTTTGAAAATGAATTAAAGTTTAGGACAAGTGCAACGTGTAGCACCAGACAATGGGACAACAATCGGGTTTGCCTTTAGTATAACTTTAAATACGAGTCCTTGTTTTTAACATGGAATAGCTAGTTTATTACTTAAACTGTAAATGCATGTTTGTATCAAGTGCGTGTGCACCCATCTCGCACCTCCCATAATTGGTTTAACCCTTTAAGTGCTCGCCTTCCTAGAATTTTTGTCACCTTTTGTTGCCAGACCACGTTTCACTATTTTGAGCTACATATGTTCAACCTTGATTTTTGAAGGGATTTCCAGGGATTTTCCAGGAAAATTATATATTGTTTTTTTCAGCAGAGTCACATGAGCTTCATGAAATGTCTTGTTTGGCCTTTTTTAGTGTATTCTCAGTACTTTTGGGTGAAATATGTGCAAAAAAAAAAATCTATTTTTTGCAATTTGTCGTGTTTTTTGTGATAAAAAATTTAAGTTTGTCAATAAAATTTTATTGCGTGTGAAACCTTAATTTCTCCCGGTCACAGCGGTACCACATATGTATTGGTAGACACCCTTTCCTTCCCAGGAGACTCCCCCAAACTGAAACAGAGCTTTAGGAGATTTTCAGATAAAATACAACTATGCTAAGCGCACCTTCCAGTTTTTCCAGAAAAACAACCCTTTACATTTGAAATACCCCCCGCAAACTATATATTCTCTGGAAGTACACACCTCAAGCTTTCTAGGCGTACCAGGCTTATTTATGTGGGTGTAGTTTTCTGGAATTAATCCCTCAATCAATTCTTTGGTTGCACAGGGTTTCCCTAAAAAAGAATAAAAAAGAAGAATCAAAGCCACATTTTCCTAAAAAAAAACTATATGCAAACTAAAAAAACAAGTAAAATCTGAAAAAGCAACATGCCCCAAACAGAACAATACCCGACATGCATAGCTACTGTCAAGGGAAGAGTTGCCAAACACCCCAAAGTAAAGCGTGCGCATAACATTAATTTTACTTGAAAATTTCAGCTCTGCAGACAAAGTGCGCACCTTGCAATTTCTCAACCAAAACAACCCTTTACATTTGTAATATCCCCCATAAACCATATATTCCCTGAAAGTACACATGTTAAGCTTTCTAAGCGTGCCCAGTTTGTTGTAGTGGGCTCATCTTTCTGGAGGTATTCCTTTGAAGAATTCTTAGGTTGCACAGGGTTTCCCTAAAAAAATTATAAAAAAGCAGAATAAATCTCGCCGAATGAGACAGGTGCGTGTTGGAGATGTGGCACATCCGGGGGGACATTCTCCACATATGCTGTCGGATGCCGGATGCTGTCTTCCAAGTACACTTGGAGGTGGTGGGTGCGGATGTCCTGAAGAGGCCAGAGGTTGCTCTTCTGTCCCTGATACTGGGACCATTGTCCAGAGCAAAGAAGAGCATCCTGAAGCACTTTTTGACAGCGATGAGGATGATTATACCCAGACGCTGGAAGTCCCCGGTGCCTCCAAATCTAACGGAGTGGTTTGTCGAAATGGACCACATTCGGAGAATGGAGAAATTGATATCGGAGGACAGAGGCACCACAGAGGCGTACCTGTCGACCTTGACGGCTTGGATCATGTACAGAGTCGGACGCAGCGAAAGTCCTTTTGGCAGCGGATACATAGTGGGGTTGGGACGGCTTCCTCACCCATCAAGGGGCCAGGTGGTTGAGATAGTGCCTTCTGGTTAAAAACCCTTAAAAATCCCCAAAAAATGACATGGGGTCCCCCTTAACCATCATAACCAGCCCGGGACCAGCTATGAGGGCTTGTAGGAACAGGGGGCAGGGGCCAGCTTTGGTGCCCCCCCCCCCGGCTACAAGCTCCGTGGGCTGGGCTCTTCTGCCCCCTCCTGGGCTTTGGGGAGGCAGGTAATTGGGGGTGTCGGGGGTTAATGCTGCTAGCGGGTGACTTGCCAGCCCCCAGCCTTGTGAACTGGTATAGGGGTCTCATGGATCCCTTACCAGTTCATAAAGGGTTAAGTGTAAAAAAAACCCACAGAGACAAGGAGAAAAAATATTTTATTCATTTTTTTTTAATACTTACCTCCCATCCATCCCTGTGTCCCACGCTGATCAATCTGGTTTCTGCTCTCCTGCTGCTGCTGGAAGCCTTTTATAGCTGCTGGGTGACAGAGCATAAGGGGTTAATTTAAAAAAAGAACGGCATGGGGACCCCATTTTTGGGGGGAATTGTAAGAGTTAAAAAACCCTTAAAAATCTAAAAAAAAATGACATGAGTCCCCCCTACCCATCATAACCAGCCCAGGACCAGCTATGGGGGCTTGTAGAACAGGGCGCAGGGACCAGCTTTGGTGGCCCCCCACCCTGCAGTCTAAAAGCCCACATACCCTGTGTGGGCCCAGGCTCTTCAGCCCCCTTTGGGGAGGAGGTAATTGGAGTTCCGGGGGTTAATGGTAAGTCACCCACTAGCCGCAGGTGACTTGCCAGCCCCCAGCCTGTTCACAAGGGGTTAACAGTAAAAATAAACACACACACATTAGGAAAAAAATTACATTATTATTTTTTTTTCTACTCTCCTCCGATGTCCCGATCATGTCCCATGACGCTCCGATGACAGCTGCTGGTGATAGGTGGAGAAGGGCTGGGGGGGCGAGAGATCAGAGCCATCTTGCCCCCAACCAACCTTCCTCCTCTGATCTCCCTCAGCTTCTCGGGTTGCCGGCTGCCGGGTGACAGGTGGCGGGTCACCGATGGCGTCATCCGCCCCGCCCACAAAGGGCGGAGCTAGCAGCCGGCGACCCAGTAAAGTGAGGGAGAGGGCGATTTCTCAGGAGGAGCCTGGGGGGGGGGGGGGGCGATCGGAGGAGGTATCGTGGCCGCAGGTGAGTAAATGTAATGTTTTCTTTTTTTTTACAGTTTATTGTGCCAGCGGCCAAAGCGGGGGTCAGGTGAGTTTTTAACTTTTATATTTTTTTTTCTGTGGGGGTTTAAAGAGAGTCTCACATAGTTAGCACTTAACGGTAGGAGAGGCGACTACGTGAGACTCACGTGGCTGGCACTAGAAGGGTCAAACTGCACTTGGGTGAGATATTTACATGTTCCTGGTCAGCCACCAGACCTGGGGGTGTGCAGGTGTCCACCAAATGTGTGAAGAGCAAGAAACAGTATGGAAGCTGTTAGGTAAGCCAGCACACATGTTTCACGAGTTGCCCAATGTTACAAGCTGCATGTTGCTCCCAAGTTACAATCTAAGGCCCCCTGGTATAGGAATTTTGCATTGCCTTCCCATTGTTTAAAATGTAGGAGGGGTTGGGGGTTACAAAGATTTCTCTATCTAAATAAAGCACCATGTAGGGAAAGCAAATAGCATTAAATAAAGTCATATCCTGTGATGCAGCGCTGGCACGGTAGCCCCCAGGGTTTCTGGTAAGTAGCTGTAAATCTGCAAAGTAAAGCATTCTCATTGGCATTGGCACCGACATGCTGGGCAGATAATGAGCCACAAATTGTGAAATCACATTATAACTAGCTGGTAAGAGATAAAAATCAATAATAATTATACACCATTGCTTCCATCAAGCAGGCTGCAAACAGAGCATCAATGCTGTGAATATAGAGGAGAGCGTCTAACAATCTGATGCCCCTTCTTGGTAGCTTAAAGAAAACGCTGATCAAATGTGTCAATAATAATCAAGTATTATTATACAACAAAACACATACGTGGCAATGTGTGCACACTGGTATCTATAGCCTCATACAAGCCGACTTTTTTATATAAAAAAAAAAGTACTGTGCTGGGGGTAGAAAATGTGGCTTTCGAGCATAGAGGATCCACTAGCAGGGCTGATGGTAAGCATTGTTGTTAGCATTAAGGAAGAAATGGCAACGTTGTATTGGTTGTTGTGAGCATATTTGTATGGCCATTGTATGTTTGCGCACACGTAGGAACCTTTTCTCTGCATTTAACCCATTTGTGCATTGAGACATGCAGTGAGTGCACACATGCCCAGAGGGGTGGGTTGCCCTAACCATGGCAAGCTGGGGAGCATTTGGGGGGTTAGTTGCCTTGCTCAAGAGCACTTGTCATGTCCTAGCCAGGAATTGAACCTCCCACCCTCCATTCACAAGCCACTAGGCCACAAATTCACTGTACTCTTCCCCGCCAGTCAGAGTGGGGAACTTACCCTTGGCATCAGAGTGTTCCCCCATTGCCACAGCGATGCTTTACAGATCAGCATTCCCTGCTGTTTGGGCACAACACTATTCAAGTTGCTGGGGGTGGCCGGTGCATACACGCAGCAGATTACCTGTAAGGCTGCCTCCAGGCAAGTTCTTTTTGTTGCCACAGAGAACCATAGGTGACATTTTCATTACCCAACCACTGTAGCAGCCAGTGGCTTTACATTCAGATTATTACTATTTTGTAGAATATATACATCAAGGTATTTCTTTTAACATTACATAGTTGGGCATCACCTAAACACATTGGGGTCTGCAATAGGATTACAGATCAAAATGTCCCCTGCTTAAAACTTTTTAGAGTCCTTAGCACAGTATGTGGAAGAAACATTGCTAGAGGCCCTTCTTAAAGTGGACCAACACCCGATCGGGGTGCCCCGCAGGCCCGATGCTGATCGGCCCGGGAATCTTATAGATTCCCGGGCCGATCGGCATCGGGTGTTGGTCCACTTTAAAGCACTGATCCTCTGTAGCACTAAACTGCAATAGCAGCTGGAATACCACATCTTGTCAGGAGCAAAAATGGTGATTGCTAGAGCGTGGAAGGAGCCCACTCTAAGTTTTAGTGTTCAAGAATAGGGTAAATTACATTGTGGCCTTTGAAAAAATGTCCGTCATTCACAATGGTACCTTGGAGCTATTTTGAGAGATGTGGGATCCCTGGTTTCAGCAGTTGGATTTTGATGCAAATTTCTAATATTCTAATAAGAAAAAAAATTCTTTTTTTAATCTACGAGGGGATATTCTCTTCCTTCCCCCCTCCCCTTAACTTTTTTTCTCTTGTTTCTCCCTCTCCCCTCGCTCTATTTTCCCTTTCTAACTGTTGGCTTGAGATGTTATGTATTAGTTATCTAGTTCAAATTGTCCGAAAATGTTATTCCTGTAAAGAAGCGGGAATAATGTAAATCATACCACTGATATGGAAGTAGCTGATGTCTGTGCTTTCGTTATTGAACGAAAAAAATCTCCTGCTTTTTATTACTCATTCCAAACACATTTATACAGAGGCCCTTATTTAACAAGGGATAGCGGCAGGTAGCGAATGGTGAGCGAACGGTAATGGCGCTCACCACCACGAGAACGCCGGCTCCCCTCCGCAATCACACATTTATCAAGCCGATCCTGCTTAGCGACTGACAGAGCGCCAGATAGCGAATCATTCATCATTATTCCAGCCTCACCCCACAGCGCCAGCGAGCGACCTCTCGCTACCTGGCGCTCTCCAATGCATTTCAATGGAGCAATCTTTAAATATTCATAATTAATTGCTATTATATATATATATATATTTTTTTTTTTTTAAATGTCAAAAATTCTGCGACCACTTCTGCAATGTTAGATATTTTTTTTAAGGTTAAAAAAAAATTTGTACAGAATTGATATTACAGGTCTGATATTAATGTATTCATATTACAAAATGTTTGTATGTTTGTTTTTTTTTTCTTCCAAAAATATGGTTGTTTGGGGGTAAAAAACTACTTTTAACCCATCGCCGCCAGCGCTCTGGGGTTTAAACAAGCATTTCACAGCGCGAGAATTTTTGGAGCGTGATTTGTTAATGAATATGCTGGGAGCCGTTCGCTATGGCCATTCGCTGTCATGCGCTCCCATACAGCGCGGAACCTATCAAACAGCGACTCCTAACCCCGTATTCAACATTACCGCACACCGACTGAGTCGCTGTCAACAGCCGAACAACGGCCAAGCACAGCGAATATTAGCGTGCGCTGTGAAAATAACGCTACCTGGTGCTATTAATGAATCGGCCTCATAGATTCCTATATATATTATGACATAACTATGAGCTTCTAATTGCCCCAAATTTCCGGCAGTAAAGGACCCAACTCCTCCACAACTGCTCTAAAATCATTCTTTTCTGTCCATGCCACCCAACGTTATTCCTGAATACGCAAACAAAGTCGGTGGTACCAGTAAACCACCCAAAGGGAACAGGTACTTGAGGGCACCAGCTATCTGCTAACCATAAAAGACACTAATAATTCATCAAAAATAGATTTATTAATCCAAAGCTGTAAAAAACATCCACATACAACATACAAAGACAATCACCTACATTTAAAATCTACAAACATGTAACATCCAGCAGGAGTGACCCTATAAAAATACTACCTACCTAAACAATATATATATATATATATATATATATACACATGATAAAAGGAAATCCCTAAAAGATTTTTGAACATGTCCTAAGACCAAAGAGATGTGATGCAAATGAAAAGATAAAGTGCTAAGTGCTGAGTAAATATGTGCACAATGAGTGCAATTATAATGCCAGGCCACCAAACCGACCTGCACCTCAATGTGATCAACCTGCTCACCCCTGCTGGACAGATTCTCACCCACGCGTTCCGTGCCCACCTGGCACTTTCTCAAGGTTATTCCTGAATACCTTTTAGATACATATAGAACCAATTGCCAAGGGATAGAAGGGACAGAAGCCTAGAACCATCATCCTCAGCTTTCCTTGCTTTATTATCATCTAACACTGGACTTCATATGACTGGGGTAGAGATATTGTTGGACAAGCTTCAAATGGGTTAGAGAAGAGTTGTAACTAAATCCGTTGCATGTAGGAAGCTCTCCACAACAATTCACAAGTGTACAATTGTGGCTTTGCGGGCACACTTGTATGATACAACGCATTCCTCCCCTGTGAGTGCTCAGCCTTCAGGAGGATCTTATCTCAGGCAAAAGAGCAATTTCGCCATTTACTTGCCATGATTTCATTCGTGACAATGTGCTGCTCCACCCACCTGTGACCTGGAAACCTTAAAATGTGTGTTCAAGTTTTATGCATTATGTGATGCAATGTAATGTGTGTTTTGCGATTAATATAAATTGATATTTTTGGTATCAAAAGTATATCTTATAAAGGTAAAATAAATTAACACAATGTAGATTTACTAACTGTTAAACCGGACCTTCAGCATCATTTAATGACAAGCCCCGACCCTTAAAAAACAATTCCCCAGCATCTAAAACAAATATATTTTAGGTGTTTAGTTGCTTACTTTTTATTCTTTCCCCCACTGGGCTGCAACTCTGTTCAGGACT
Organism: Gastrophryne carolinensis; assembly: GCA_027917425.1. Classification (NCBI taxonomy): domain Eukaryota; kingdom Metazoa; phylum Chordata; class Amphibia; order Anura; family Microhylidae; genus Gastrophryne; species Gastrophryne carolinensis. The sequence continues at coordinate 86,313,095 of CM051244.1, forward strand.
ATAGGATAAGGACGCTGCCATCTTGCCTCAGATGTATCACATAGTGAGGAGAGGGGCAATAGTGGGTTATAGCTGTGCTTTACACATGCAGAGCAGAGCTGTGGTCAGGAAAAGGACAGCAATCGCAGAATGCAGAGCGGCACAATCATAAGACACGTGCTGTTTGCAGGCAGCCTGAGACTCCATGTGCCGCCATCTTGGATGTTTAAAGGCTCAGGTAGATACAGGTAGGATGATTTTCAATGTGGCCAATATGTACCTACAGGGTAGGGGAAACATATAAGACTCTTATTCTGGGTGAAGGTCCGGTTTAACTGTTTTTTTTTTATTGAAAATGCATTTTGAGCAAACCACTCCAAAGTCCTGTTTTAGTGCTTTCCAGATGGCTGAGGGATCGGTATCAGAGCGTTGTTGTAAATGGCGTGCAATCTGAACAAAGGCGAGTTACAAGTGGTGTGCCGCAAGGCTCTGTCCTGGGCCCCATTCTTTTTAATATATTTGTAAGTGACATAGGAGAAGTCTTGGTAGGAAAAGTTTGTCTGTTTGCTGATGATACAAAGGTTAGTAATAGGGTGGATATTCCTGGAGGTGTCTGCAACATGGAAAATGATTTAGCTTTACTGGATAGATGGTCAAAACTGTGGAAACTAGAGTTTAATGTCTCTAAATGTAAAATCATGCACTTGGGTAGAAGGAATCCCTGCTCTGAGTACCGTATGGGCAGCACTGTGTTAGCCAGGACCTCGGAGGAGAGAGATTTAGGGGTACTGATTACTGATAGCTGCAAGATGAGTGGACAGTGTAGCCAGGCAGTGGGAAAAGCAAGCAGGATGCTCGGCTGCATAGCTCGAGGCATCACCAGTAGGAAGAGGGAGGTTGTGATGCCGCTGTATAGAGCCCTGGTAAGGCCACAGCTAGAATACTGTGTGCAGTTCTGGAGACCTTACCTGCAAAAAGACATTATTCAAATAGAACGTGTCCAAAGGCGGGCAACGAAAATGGTGGAAGGATTTAAACTTAAAACTTATCAGGAGAGACTTAAAGAACTTAATTTGTACAGTGTGGAGGAAAGAAGGAGAGGGGGGACATGATTGAGACCTTTAAATATGTGAAAGGATTGAATAAGGTTCAGGAGGGAAGTGTTTTTGAAGTGGACCAACACCGAGAGGTGATCGGCCCGGAAATCTATAAGATTCCCGGGCCGATCACCTCCCACCCCGCGGGACATCCGAGATCGGGATGTCCCGCGGGGTGAAACCCCCCAAAAAAACCCCAAACACCTTACCTGATCTTCGGCGGCGGCCGGCCGCCGCCGCCTCCCTCGCGCCCCTGCAGGCGTGCTCGCGCCCGCGGCGGCCGTCTGCGAATGGCCGGCGGGGGCGCGCGCGCGCCGAAAGTGACGCGAGGGAGGCGGCGGCGGCGGCAGCCGCTTGGACGTTCCTGATCCCCGCCTGGACGTTGGCGGGGATTGGACCGTCCAGTCACGTGGGAGCGGGGACAGGTAAGATTTTGGGGCTTTCTGGGGGGTTTCACACAGCGGGGCACCCCCGATCGGGGTGCCCCGCCGAAGTGGACCAAAACCCAGGATAGTCAAAATCCTGGGTGTTGGTCCACTTTAAGAAGAAGCTTAATGATAGAACAAGGGGGCACAACCTGAAGCTAGTCGGGGGGAAGATCAGGAGCAATGTTAGAAAATATTATTTTACAGAAAGAGTAGTAGATGCTTGGAACAAACTTCCAGCAGAGGTAGTTGAAAAATCAACAGTCACTGAATTTAAACATGCCTGGGATAAGCACACATCTATCCTAAGATAAAGAGTACATACAGTATATACATAAGGGCAGACTAGATGGACCGTATGGTCTCCTTCTGCCGTCAACCTTCTATGTTTCTATGCTCAAACAAAGGTGTGTACAGGGCAGCTTGACAGTCTGAAGCCTGTGGCCTAGATCAGTCATGGTAGTCTGTATACTTGCTTCATGAGACTCACAAACGACTGCACACTACAGTGCTACACACCTCCTATTGATGGAACAGAGGGCTTGTTTTAGGCTACAACAGAACAGGGCACTGGAAACATTTAGGTCTGCTTTAAAGCAAACTTACCACCTATGGTTGGTCACCAATAACTGCAGCGTTGGTGGGGGTGTTCTAGATTGCCACTCCTGGGCATACGCTCACTGTTGAGGGAGAGCAGTGCAGGTAAAGCAATGGCATATTGTGACAAAAATTGTGCCTTGATCCACTTTAAATTGCAGTATGTAGCCATAACAGATGTATTAATATTTCCAACCCCAAAGAATTCTACATTTTACTGTCCCTGACTCCAGAAACAGAATTCCTACAGGTTGAAGTCATCACTATCAGCCACCATGTTACTTTAGTCAAGCTGGGCCCCCCTCCACTGCAGGGAGCAGTGTCATGTGACCGAGATGCTGCTCACACTCCAATTGATTGGAGCTACACAATGCAACATAGGGAATTAGAAATATCTCCCTAATCCACCCCTTCCTCTCACCTGATAACACCAAAATCCTAGTGCATGCCCTGATCAACTCCCAACTAGACTACTGCAACACCCTCCTCTGTGGTCTGTGGCAAAGTGGCACCCCTCCAATCTATTCTCAACTCTGCTGCTCCACTCAAACATCTCTCCTCTGGTTTTCTAGTGCTGCTTCTCTGTGTCAGTCCACCCATTGGCTTCCAATTTCTGAGAGAATTCAATTTAAAATACTACTCTACAATAAGGCGCCTGCCAACATTTCTTTGCTTATCAACAAATAATAACCCACTCGCCATTGCTGCTCTGCCCAGGACCTCCTCCTGTCCTCAACCTTAATCACCTCCTCTCTCTCCAGCATCCAGGACTTCTCACGCGCTGCTCAGTTACTCTTGAATGCCCTCCTCTAAACAATTTGCCACTCCCAAGCCTTTAA